>JAJOOR010003071.1:0-74687 GCA_036250505.1 Solanum acaule
AAAAAAAAAATTATATGTTTTTTAATATTCAAGTTGTTAATTATTGAGATTTATAGTGTTTTTTTACGTCATTTCCAAATAACATATGTTATTTGCTTTGTTCCAATTTACGTGGCATCTGTGAGATCCCATTTTTTTCTATTCTTGCACAATACATATGACAAGGCATGGTTGTATGAGTTGTATATGACTTGATATGGTACATTGGAGAATACGACTGCAAATGGGTGGTAATATCGAGGAACTAAACTAAAGTGTAGGTTAAAGGAATTCCTCAAATAAAGATTCGGGGTTAAAGAAATGGCTCGTGTAACACCTTGTCTGTTTGAAAGGTTTAAATTAACACGTACCTTCGGAATAAGCCTATGAGTGTCTAATATGCTAAGAATAATGTTTATGAGGTATTATAGTAGCACAATGGTCGTATGTTAAGTTTTGAAGTCAAGCAAAGTAGCGAAACAAAGTTCGGCAAAAGTTATCGTAAATTTCTCTAATAAATTTTCTGAACTTTGGGTCAAATGTCTCGGATGTTTTCTTCCAATATATAAGGAGTTAAAGGATCTACGACCTATTAAATTGAAGGTCTACTAGTCTAGTTTGCAACGCACAAAACCTCACTGCAAACCGACATTGAAGTAAGAAATTACGAGTGTTTTACTGTGGTCTGTCTAGGCAGATCTGAGTCATGAACCAGGTCGGGTCAAACAATATTTTAAATCGGCTATTCAACGTTTTAAACCATAAAAAAACATTTCTTTTCATAAGTAGAGAGAAATCTTAAGGGTTACAATGGAATTTTTGAGTGATGAAGTTGTGTTTTAGTGATTTCTACCGATAAAGTTTACCCCCGTGCCTAAAAACGTGATCTCTACATGTGACAATTATTTTTCCCTTCTATTAGTTGTGTTTGGAGCTTGTTTTGAAAGATAGAATTTGATAGTTATTGGTGGGTCTTCAAGGTTTACCCTTTGTTTGGTAAAGTAATCATCTCGAGACCCTTTTATGATTGTTTTTACGAAGTTCTATTGACATTTCGTCAAGTTAGGACCATATGAAGAATCTGCCGATTTGAACTCAATATTCTGAGTTTCTTTTTGTAGGTTTCTGTCTTCAACCCATAGGCTTGACATGTATATATGTGTATGTATGTAGACCTTAACGGTCCATGCTTCATATTTCAGATGTTTTGCTGCCCATTCTTTTGGACCCGTAATTTAGTTAGCTAGTATGTTTCAATGGCTAACTCGATCGAATACGGTATCGAGTGTCAGTCGCACCTCCCTATTTTGGGGCATGACAATACCAATATTATTTCAAGAGTCAACCAAATGTATATGTCTATTAAATATATTAAGTTGTTAATTGTTATGATTTATAGTTTATATTTTAAAAAGTAATTTTCAAATATACAAAAGATCGAAAGAATAAAATTAACGAATTAAAACGAAGAAATCACAAAAAAAAACCAAAATGCCCTTAGATTCCAAAGTAGGCAGCCCTCAATTTAACTTTGACCCGCCCTAATATGTTGTTCATTTTTTTCAACCAGCCATAACCCAAATCCCTAATTAGTTCTTCATTTCTCCAATGGCGAAGAAAAGCAAGAAGAGAGAAGACCGGCTCAGTGATTTGCAATTCACATTCTCTCTATGTTGTGTGAAGACACTGAAGATAGTAAAAAAGTTGTGAGAACCAGCTTATTATCGAAGCGATGACAGTTTCTTTGGAAGTCCGTTCCAGTATCACTTGAAATCCGATTCCCCGATGATTGCTATTCCACCACACCTGCTAAGTGGGAAAGGGATGTTCTCGATTACTTGAATTCCACCCATAGGGAACTTCATTATTGGAGGTCTTGTCACAAAATCAAAAAAATTAGTGTCGTATTCAATAATCACGACCCAGAGAAATTTGTTAAAGACATCGATTTATGGGTGTATTTTGCAAGTGAAGTAGCAAATGTTGAACATTTTAAACTTGTAAGTGAAGTTGGATATAAGTTTCCTCAGTTCGCATATAAGAATACATCGTGGAGAAAGTTGGATATTTAGTTATGTATTGAATTGAACCCCTTAGCTAATGTGAACTGGAGTGGTAACATTTCTCTTTCAATTGGATACACATATTTGACAGATGGTGCCATGGAAAAGATATTATCTGGTTGTCCTAACTTGGAGTGCTTGAAATTGGACCATTTTTGGGAATTTTATCGTCTGGAAATCAGCAATGTGAAGTCGAGAAAATTGATTATGGACAACTTAGAAACTGATGAATGTGATGTATGGCTTGAAATAATAGCCCCATATATTCAAAATTTGGAAATTCAGGGGACGTGCCGCAGGATGTACTTGAGAAATGTGGCTTCGCTTGTCACTGCCATCCTTAATTTTGATTTTGATTTTGAATTTGAAGAGCAAGACCCATTGCAGAGGACGGAGTGTACCTGTTTGAACGAACTTTTTCACAGTGTTGCCCATGTCGAGAAGCTTGAATTAGGTCTCTGGTGCATCCATGTTTATTCCTATTCATTAGTTTATTAACATTAATAGTGACAGTATTTAGGATAATCTAATGACCAATTAGGTGAGTACTCAATAATTGCATTCTTTTACTGATCTGGTTGCTAAGTGGCAGGGGATTGAAACAATAAATAGTCAGAACACTGAGAATAAATAGTTGATCATAACCTTTTTGTCATGTGAATGGTTTTTCAAAGTGTTTTAACAGTCCATTTTTGTATCTCCAACCATCCTTGAACATTGTTTAACAATTTGCATGCCACTATTAAGTATGCAACATTTCCTTGTTTTGACATAATCTAGTTTCTCTATGTGGTCCATAATGGAATTGGAAGGGTGGCAACCTCCACCATCAACCTGGAAATTCTTACAGCTTAGCACTAAGTTAAAGCAATTAGATTTCCCTGGAATTTGCTGTTTTCTACAGAGTTTATCGGATCTTGAGACTTTGGTCATTGACGGGTACTAAGAATCAAGAGTAAGTTCCCTTTGGACCTGGACCTTTACTTTTGTTACTATACAATAGTTTCTAATTTGTGGAGACGTGCTTGCTTCCTTGTGCATTGTTTCCATAAGAACTTGAAAAAGGAGAAAAAGTGAGGAGTTTTCTCAAGTAACATGCATGTGAGATCACAAAAAGATCTAATTGGGAAGGAAGCTGTCATTTGTCGTCCCTTCTTAGCGTCCAGTAGGTGACTTTATCCAACTAAAGAATCTGCCACACCATTGGCTTCTCTATATTAGTGTGTCACCTTGACTTATCAATCAACTCTTTAATCTTTTCAATAATAGGTTCATATTGCCAAGAAGCTTTTTGCAACTCGCTTGACAACATTCACAATAAGTAAAGAGTCAGCATCCACCCAAATGCTTCTAGTATGATGATCAAGACACCATTTAAGCCCATAGAAAGTGCAAATGCTTCAGTCATATTTTTTGTTTAAATTCTGCTTTTCTAGTCTCTAAAGTTGATGATATCTCTTTGTTAATTAATCTGTTGCATCTGCGTGCTTATGATTCCTTTGTCTTGTAAGTCGTTCAAAAGAACATTTTTGTTCTCTCAATTTAATTTTCTCATAAAACAGTTCAGCTTGTGTTGCTATGATTCATGTTGTCACTATTGACATAGACTATATGATTAAACTTTTTGTAGTTGTTGGAAAAAGATGTTTAACAAGTGATGGTACTCACCTTCATGTGAGGGTATATTTGCGCAGATGCTTTGAACATCTTGTTATTGTTTGCATGTACCACATTGTAACATTTGCTAAGGATTGAGATGTTGCTTGAATTTAAAAAATTCGTCACCTTTTTTATTTTATCCACAATCAATTCCTTGGCTTCCTGCTTCTAATAGGTTAATATAACGTATTCTCTCCTACAGGCAGAGACGAATCTAGAATTTCAAGAAGATGGGTGCACCATTGTCAGGGGTGGCTCTGTCCCTTTAAGAAAAAAAGGCAACTAATTTAGGCTTTCAAATTTGAGGGGCCTTATTTATTTTAGCAATAATAAATATATGTTTTTCATAAGAAAAATATTAAATACATTTGCAAAATAAATAAATTTTATTATAAGAAAAAGTCATTAGAAGAAATTTAAAAAAGGCTGAATGCAGAAACTCTTTTGTGAATAAAATAAAATGCAAGGTTGTGAAAATGCAGCATCTGGGAATCAATCCCTCAACCTCAAAGTGGAAAAATGGCACTCAAACTAGTGAACCATCTAGTTGTTTGTGTTCATGGGTTCATTTCAGTTGCTATTTGATATATTTTAAGAATTATACAAGTAATACATCGAGTTTTGTCGGATGACCACGGGTTCAGGTGACCCATTTTTTGAGCTTAAATTTGCCCCTGCCTACAGGCCTTGCAGTTAAGGTACACAAATACGGATGAATAGACTAGGAGGTTTGAGACACATGATTTCAATTGCTCATTTCTACATTTGAAGACCATCGAGATCCTTAAGTTTTCTGGGTCTGTGATGCCATTGGTGAAATACTTGCTCAAGCATGCAGTAGTTCTTGAAAAGTTAATCATTGCTGCCAAATACAAAAAGAGTGATTTGTATTATGTCAAAAGGGCACAGGAGCTCCTGAGCTTTCCAAGATCCTCTCCGCAAGCTTCAGTTATCTTTTCTTATAGATAATAACCTTGGCCCCCTATTGTTTTATTAATTGCAACATACTAAACATTTGTTACTTAATGTCTAAGTAACCAAGTGTTCATTCTCTAACCATCATGTAAGCAACAGTACAAGAGGAGGAGATGTAAGAGCTTCGTTTCCATTCAGATGTAACAGATAACTTCTTGAGCAATGTAATGGCTGCCCAAGAAGTTTGGTGTAGAGTCATTTATTCCAGGTATGAAGACTGTTGAAGTTGTACACAACAGCTTTTAGATAGTAATGTCAATTTTATTTTGATAACCTAGTAATGTCAATTTTAAAATAAGCATTTTTAGTTTCTTACTCCTTCTGTCCCATTTTATATGTCATTCTTTTCTATAAATAATTGGTCCATAATACTTTCTTTGTCCCTATTTACTTGTCCATATTTTCTCTTTTAGCTGTCTCTATTTACTTGTCCATTTTGACAAATCAAGAAAGGACAAAAAAATTTCCTATTATACCCTCTTGAAAATTTCTAAGGTTTAATTCATCCTTTTTGAAACCATAATTAATAAGGGTAAAATTGTTACTTCACTATACTAATTATTGTTGTCTTAATATGTGTGTCATTTCTAAAGTGGACAACTAAATAGGGACAGAGAGTACTTGTCATTTCATAAAATCAATGCATAAATTATCATATTCTTCCCTTTTTACCCTTGTGAGTTATTAGCCTTGAAAATATACATTTGACCAACTTAGAAAAGCTAAGTAAATTATTCATGTTCATTGGTTAAATTAATTAATCAAAATAAATTAATTCATATTCATTGATTGAAAACTTGAGTTCCAGAAAAATTAAATAAGGGTAGAAGGGTAAAGTTACATCATTTCTTAATGCAAGTACAAAATAAAAAGATGACATATAAAATGGGACGGAGGGAGTGGTAGCTTGACCAACATTTTGATCTTTAATTAACTAAAAATGTTGTTTTAACCGATGTGGCAAATGGGAGATGATAAAATTAACGTAATGGAGTAATATTTATTGAGAATTTTTAGATGTGAACTTACAATGAGAACATCTTCATTTTCCAAGTTAGACAATTAATAGTTATTGGGATTGATATTACTTCTTTCTCTCTGGTGTGCATCGTTTTCGAAAACAAAACAGAATCATTTATTTTATAAGCATTTTTTTATTGATTAAATCGAAAATTCAAATCAAATTCTTATTGGTTTAATTATTTTGGTTAGTGTATTTAAAACCCGAAAACCCATAAACCGAATGCACACCCCTGGTTTCAATCAGCCATATTCCAAATCTTCATTTCTCCAATGGCCAAAAAAAGCAAGAAGAGAGAAGACCGACTCAACGATTGGCCTGACGCAATTCTAATTCACATTCTCTCTATGATGTGTGAATGGACTGAAGATGGTAAAGATGTAGTGAGAACCAGCGTATTATCTAAGCGATGGCAGTTTCTTTGGATGTCCGTTCCAGTATCACTTGATTTTCAATTCCCCGATGATTGCTATTTAAGCACACACATTAAGTGGGAAAGGGAAGTTCTTGATTACTTCAATTCCACCCATAGGGAGCTTCATTATTGGAGGTCTTGTCACAAAATCAGAAAATTTAGTGTTCTATACAATATTCCCGACCCAGAGAAATTTGTTAAAGACATCGATTTATGGGTGTATTTCGCAAGTAAACTAGAAAATGTTGAACGTTTTGAATTTAGATGTGGAGATGGATATGAATTTCCTCAGTATGCATTTAAGAATTCGTCCTGGAGAAAGTTGCTTTTACAGTTATTTACACCATTGAACCCTTTAGCTAATGTGAACTGGAGTGCTATGGTTTCTCTTTCATTTAGGTACATACGTTGGACGGATGGTGTCATGGAAAAGGTATTGTTTGGTTGCCCTAACTTGGAGTGCTTGAAATTGTACCATTTTTATGGTGTTCATTGTTGAGAAAATTGATCATAGACAACTCAGATACTGAATGTGATCTATTTGTTGAAATATTAGCCCCATATATTCAAAATATGAAAATTCTGGGGTGGTGCCGTGAGATATACTTGAGAAATGTAGTTTGGCTTGTCACTGCAGTCTTTGATTTTGATTGTTATATTGAAGACAAAGAACCATTGCCGATGAAGGAGTCTACCTGTTTGGAGGAACTTTTTCACAGCGTTGCCCATGTTGAGAAGCTTGAATTAGGTCCCTTGTGTATCCAGGTTTATTCATACTCTTCACTATCCAAAATACAGAATATATTTGCAATTGAATTCATTAGTTTATAGTAACATTAATAGTGACGATATTTAGGATAATCCGATAACCAATTTTGTAAGTACACTCTTGTACTGGTCTAGTTGCTAAGTGGCAGGTGATTGAAACAAGACCTTTTGAACAAAATTTTGGATCTCCAAACCAACATTTGAACATTGTTTAACAATTTAAGTATGCAACATTTTCTTGTTTTGACATATTATGGTTTCTCTATTTGGTTTATAAGTACCTGTCTATGCTGGAATTGGAAGAGTGGCAGCCTCCACTATCAAGCTAGAAATTCTTATAACTTGACGCAAATTTGAAGCAATTGGATTTCCCTGAAATTTGCAGTTTTCTACACAGTTCATCGGATCTTGAGACTTTGGTCATTGACGGGGACAATTACCAATCAAGAGTAAGTTCTCTTTGGACTTTATTTTTGTTACTTCATGTTATCAATAAAACAGTTCCACTTGGTGAATAAGATGGAGCCTACCTACTTGGTTCGGACGAAGTAGATAGATCAAAGGAATGGAATCCAGGTGGCTCTTATGCCACTTTTGATGGTCCCGTCCACCGGATTACTTTACTTCAGTCAACAAGAGTACAGGAACCGTGTAAAAAAAAGGGGTCGAGAACTACATAGTGTTGCTTTGATTCATGTTGTCACTATCAAAATGGACTCTATGAGTAAACTTTTTGTAGTTGTTGGAAAAAGACGTTTATCAAATGATCAGATGCTTTGAACATCTTTTTATTGTTTGCATGTACCACGTTCTAACATTTGCTAAGTACTGAGATCGATGTTCCTTGAATTTAAAAATTCATCACCTTTTTTACTTTATCCGCAATCAACTCTTTGGCTTCCTTATAATAAAATAGGTTAATATAGAGGATTCTTTCCTACAGGACCTGCCGTTAGAGTACACAAATACAGATGAACAGACAAGGAGGTTTGAGACATATGGTTTAATTTTAACTGCTCATTTCCACATCTGAAGACCATCAAGATCCTTAACTTTTTTTTCGATTTGTGTTGCCATTCGTGAAATATTTGCTCAAGCATACAACAGTGCTAGAAAAGTTCATCATTGCTGCCAGACGCAAAAATAGTGATGTGTTTCCAGATTATGTCAAAATGGAACAGGAGATCCTGACTTTTCCAAAATCCTCTCCGCAAGCTTCAGTTATCTTTTCTTATTGATAACCTTGGACCCTTATTGTTTGTTTTAATCGTAACGTACTTAACATCTGTTGCTTTATGTTTGAATCACTTGTCAGTGTGTTCATTCTAAATGTTTTGTGATTTCAGTTCATACTGCTGAATCCTGATCATGGTTTATATGTTGAAAAATTTAAGTTTTGAGAATCATAATATAAGCTTGGTGTAGCATCGTTTCTTCCAGGCATGAAGAGTGTGTTGAAGGTGTGTACACAATAGCTTTTAGATTGTAATGTGAAACTAGCTAGAGTATATTATAAGCTCTAAATTGATACTACTAGGTTTTATTATTTTTGCAAGCTTATATATTTTGCATATTCTACGGACAAAGTTGATTTTGTATTAATAAAAAAAAATATAACGATAGACGCTCTATTCAGTGGGGTATAAATTCTTTTTAAACATGCGATGAAGCCTATTTCTTTTCTATTCCAAGCCAAAGGAGTCATTTGTCTCTATTTCAATATGTTTGTTGTATTCATATATATCACATCTCTTTATAACATGATTCTACTATAACGATAAAAAAAAAATTAAATCATTTTTCATAGTTTGTTATTGTGCTTTTGATAATCACTTTCATTTTGTAGCCTCCTTCTTCACTTGTCCTAATTTTAATTGTGCAACATTTAGGTTTCATCATAGTAAATAAAAAAATAATAAGGTTACAGATTTACGAGGGAAAATTATGAATTTTGCGCTATGACAATTTTGATTAGCCAAACTTGCAAAATCAACTTATTTTTTTAAAATATTTTTTTTTGAAAAAGCTCGTTTTTAAAAAATTCTTTCAGAGACCAATAGTTTGTATTTGATCAAGATTCCATAGTATTCTTTAGGAAAAGCTACCATTTTTATCTTCTTAAAAATGTTTACTATTATATGCAAAATACTTGTGTTTTTCTTAAAAGTTTGATTTAACGCCTTAATTTTAAAATAAGTATTTTTAGTTTCTCAGTAGCTTGACCAACATCTTGATCTTTAATTAACTAAAAATGTTGTTTTGATCCATGTGGTAAATGGGAGTTAATAAAAGGGTAATGCTAAATGGCCAGAAAATTTTAAAAACTATAATATCTTTTTTTATTTTAAAATAAACTGATCTTTTTTTTCATTTTTTAGTTAAAATGTATTAAAGTTAAAAGGGTAAAAAGTTTAAAAAGGTAAATTAACATAGGTAAAATACCATTCTGATCAAATTCTGATCAAATTTTCTGGTCAAAAGGATTTTTCCTTAATAAAATTAATATAATAATATTTATTGAGAATTTTTAAGTGTGAACATAAAATGAGAACACATCTCCATCTCCCACAATTAATAGTTGTTGGGATTGATGTTGCTTTGTTCTCTCTTGTGTGAATCATTTACAAAACAAAACAGAAAAAAGTAAATGATAGTGTAATTTGATATCATTTATTGAGGTCGTTGAAATTTTATCCGTTCAATTATTAGTATGAAAATATTTGTTGGGATTAATATTTCTTCTTTCTCTCTTGTGTGCATTGTTTTTAAAACAAAACGAAGTAAATGATATTGTGGTCTACTATTATTTATTGAGTTCGTTGAAATTCTGTCTATTCAATTATCAGTATTGAAAATATTTGTTGGAATTAATACTTCTTCTTTCTCTCTTGTGTGCATCGTTTTTAAAACAAAAGAAGTAAATGATATTGTGGTCTACTATTATTTATTGAATTCGTTGAAATTCTATGAGTTCAATTATTAGTATTGAAGAATAATGTTTCGTGATATTATGGAAAAAAATTAATCCTAATCTAGATAATTACAAGAAAATTAAATTCTTTTAAAAAAAATAATCTTTTATTAGACTCAAAACTTATTTATCCTACATTCTTTTAATTTTTATTTCCAGTATATTCCTCGAATGTGAGGATCGGAACATGTACTAAGGTTGAAAATATTCATATATCCTATATTATATAAATATATCATTAATGTTGTTTACATTAAAAAGAAGTGAGAAAAACTCAAATATGTTCTTTTAATTATATATGTCATTCATTAATAGTTGGGTTGAATTTATTTGTGTATTTATCATGATACAATGTAAAAATTGTGCAACTTTTTATTAACAATTCAAAAAATAATAATAAAATATACGTGTTATTAATCTCTTCACTAACAACTCAAATAATTAGAAAATATATGTATTATCAAACTCTTCACAAAAAAATCAAGCAATAAAAAATTGCATGTTATCAATCTCTTCACTAACAACTCAAATAATAATAAAATTTGATATCATTTATTGAAATTTGATATCATTTATTGTGTGCATCATTTTCAAAACAAAACAGAAACAAGTTAATGATAATGTAATTTGATATCATTTATTGAGTTCGTTGAAATTATGTCCGTTCAATTATCCGTATTGAAAATATTTGTTGGGATTAATATTTCTTCTCTCTCTCTTGTGAGCATTGTTTTTAAAACAAAACAAAGTAAATGATTCTATGGTCTACTATTATTTATTGAATTCGTTGAAATTCTGTGAGTTCAATTATTAGTATTGAAGAATAATGTTTCGTAATATTATAGAAAAAATTAATCCTAATCTAGACAATTACAAGAAAATTAAATTCTTTCAAAAAAAGATAATCTTTTATTAGACTCAAAACTTATTTATCCTACATTCTTTTAATTTTTATTTCCAGTATATTCCTCGAATGTGAGGACCGAAACATGTCTTAAAGTTGAAAATATTCATATATCCTATATTATATAAATATATCATTAATGTTGTTTACATTAAAAAGAAGTGATAAAAACTCAAACATGTTCTTTTAATTATATATGTCATTCATTAATAGTTGAGTTGATTTTATTTGTGCGTTTGTCGTGACATAATGTGAAAATTTGTGCAACTTTTCAGTAACAATCCAAATAATAATAATAAAATATATGTGTTATTAATCTCTTCACTAACAACTCAAATAATTAGAAAATATATGTATTATCAAACTCTTCACAAAAAAATCAAGTAATAAAAAATTGCACGTGTTTTTAATCTCTTCACTAAAAACTCAAATAATCAGAAAAATACACGTGCTATCAATCTCTTCACTAACAATTCAAATTGTCCGAAAAAACAAGCGTTATCAATCTCTTCAGTAACAACTCAAATAATTAGAAAATACACATGTTATCAATTTGTTCAGCAACAATTCAAATAATTAGAAAATACACGTATTATCAATCTCTTCACTAGCAACTCAAATAATCAAAATTTACGTGTTATCAATCTCTTCACTAACAACTTAAATAATAATAAAATTACACATGTTATCAATCTTTTCCCTAACAACTTAAATAATCAGAAAATACTCAGGTTACCAATCTCTTTGCTAACAACTCAAATAATCAGAAAATACACGTGCTATTAATTACTTCACTAACAACTCAACTAATCAGAAAATACATGTGTTATTAATATCTTTACTAACAACTTATTAATTTCTTCACTAACAACTCAACTAATCAGAAAAATACATGTGTTATCAATCTCTTTACTAATAAGTCAAATAATAAGAAAATACAGATGTTATCAATCTCTTCACTAACAAATTAAATAATCAAAATATACACGTGTTATCAAATCTTCACTAACAAGTCAAATAATTAAAAAATACAAATGTTATCAATCTCCTCACTAACAACTTAAATAATCAGAAAATACACGTGCTATAAATCTATTCACTAAGAACTCAAATAATCAGACAATATACGCATTATCAATCGCTTCACTAACAAATCAAACACACATATTATCAATCTTTTCACCAACAACTCGAATACACATGTTATCAATCTTTTCCCTAACAAACTATACAAATAAAAAAAATACACGTGTTATAAATCTCTTTGCTAACAACTCAAGTAACCATATTATACACATATATTATCAATCTCTTTACTAACAAACTCAAATAATCAGATTATACACATATATTATCAATCTCTTTGCTAACCAACTCAATTAGTCAAATAATACACGTGTTATCCATTTAAATGATCTACGTTACGTAATTATCCCGAATTAAATTTGATGCGCAAACCCGACCCGACCCGACCCACTTACTTCCCTACAAAACCCAATTAAGTTCTTCATTTCTCTCACTTCATCATGATCCCAGTTACCTAACCCCCAAATCAGTTCTTCATTTCTTCAATGGCGAAGAGAATCATGGCGATTGGAGATCGACTCAGTGATTTGCCTGAGCCAATTCTAATTCACATTCTTTCTATGTTGCCGGACGGTAAAGATGTTGTGAGAAGTAGTGTATTATCTAAGCGATGGCGGTTTCTTTGGAGGTATGTTCCAATCTCACTGGATTTTAGTTTTCCTGAGGATACTTATTTAGGTCTCCCTGAGAGTGGGGAATTGGAGATTCTCGATTTCGTGAATTCCACCCATAGAGAGCTTCTATATTGGAGGTCTGGTCAGAAAATCAGAAAATTTAATGTGGTTGTCAATTTTTCTGTTCCGGAGAGGTTCGATAAAGATATCGATTTGTGGGTTTATTTTGCGACTAAGAAAGCTAATGTTGAAGATTTTACTCTTGAGTGTTTATCTGGATACAAGTTACCTCAGTTTGCGTTTAAGAATTCGTCGTTGAGGAATTTGAATTTACAGTACTGTAAGTTGAAATTGGAACCTTCCGTTAATGTGAACTGGAGTAATCTAGTTTCTCTTTCAGTTGGATATGTGAAATTGACTGAGGGTGTCATGAGAAAAATATTGTCGGGTTGTCCTAACTTAGAGTGCTTGCTATTGGACTTCATTTGGGGGTTTGATCGTCTCAAAATCAGCAATGTGAAGTTGAAAAAGTTGACCATAAACAGCTATGAAACTAGTGAATGTGATGTTTGGCTTGAAATATTAGCTCCGCATATTCGAAGTTTGGAACTTTTGGGGTATTCCAGTGGGATACGCTTGAAAAATGTGGCTGCACTTGTCACTGCATTCTTTCGCATAGATTTTCAGTTTGATTTTGGAGAGGTAGACAGATCGGAGAAGAATGAGATTAGTTGTTTGAAGGAACTTCTTCACAGCGTTGCCCATGTCAAGAATCTTGAATTGAGTCACTGGTGCATTAAGGTTTATTTTATACCCTTCATTATATAGAATTCAGTATATATTTTTTCTCGATTTGGAATTTCTTATTTGCTATTAAATTCATTAGTTTATTACCATAATCAATTTGGTATGTACCTAGTAAATGATTACATTCTTATGCCAATCTAGTTAGGCAGTGATTTGGACAGGACCTTTTGGACAAAAATTTCGATGAAGTACATTTAGAATAAATAATTTGCAATGGTCATAACAACATGTAAAGTTTGGATTCATTTACATTCATCATAATCTTTTAGTCATGTGAATGGGGTTTTCAAAGTGTTTAATATCCATTTTTGGATCTCGAAACCAACCTTGAACACTCTTTAACAATTCACATGTCATTTGTTAAGTATGTCACATTTCTTTGTTTTGACATAATCCGGTTATCTATTTGGTTTACAAGTGCATGTCCACACTGGCATTGGAAGGCTTCCAGTATCAACCATCGAGCTCAAGATTCTTAAAACTTCACACAAACTATGAAGAGTTGGACCTCCCAGGAATTTGCAGCTTTATACAGAATTCATCAAATATTGAGACATTGATCATTGACTGGCACCATCAAGATCGAGGAGTAAGTTTTCTTTACGCCTTCAATTCTGTTACTTCATATTATCAATATCAAACAATTATTTTATTTTTCTTGAAATGGAATAAGAAACAACTATTAATGGAAGAAGACGACAATATATATCAACATATTTTGATCTTAGGTGAAGACAAAGATCATATGTTTTCCTAAAATTTAAACCGCCTTGCTTGTAAATTTCTCTGCCTCACCTCTTTTAGAAAAGGTAACAAATGAACTGGTTCAATCCTCAAGTAAAGAGAAGATTGAGAAGGTTCAATCTTTGAGAAAAGCGTGGGAGATAAGCCTCTAATGAGTAAGCAAAAAGCGGGTTTCTGTATAGGAGGTGGGATCCTATATACACTGTGAAACATAACTAGCCAAATTACTTGATGAACTTTACAACAATAGCTTCTAACTTGTGGATACTTGCTCCCAGATCATTGTTCCCATAAGAACTAAAAACGATAAAAACTGAGGAGTTTTTCAAGTAGCATATGAGCTCCCAGAAAGATCTGAGGAGTATTTTTGCGCATTGCCTTGCTTCACGCTTCTGTGAAGCGAGCCCTCGTCACTCTTTTCCGCTTCTTGCTTCCCAAAACACTGATATTCCTCAAGAAAATAGTTCACCTCAAGTTTCTTTAACAGATATTTGTCACTGTCAAAGTTGATTCTATGAGTAATCCACTTCTATAATGACCATTTTTTTGTGAAAAAGAAGTTTCACAAGGAATAGTACTCACCTTCACGCAAAGAGATAAAGGACCAGCTTCAATAAAGCGTTGAAACATTTTTCTTTTTTTGTTTGCTTATACCACTTCGTAACTTTTGCTAAGCACTTGACTTGCTTCTTGAATCTGAAAAATAATTCATCACCTTTTTATTTTATCTAACTATCAATTCATTGGCTTTTACGTCCATCTGAGGAGAATAACTGGTTAATGTTTGCAAATTCTTTCGTGCAGTATTTATATGCGTATTGTTTTAAGGATAAGGAAAGGCAAATCAGGACGTTTGAGACACATAAATTTAACTGCCCATTGCTACATCTGAAGACTATCAAGTTCATTAACTTGGTTGGACCATTAAGTGTAAATAAGTTTGTTCTTCCATTGGTTAAATATTTGCTTGAGAATGCAATTGTGCTAGAAAAGTTCGACATAGCTGCCAGATGCAAAGAGATTGATGTGCGTCTCGATCAGATTAGAATTGAACAAGAGCTCTTGAGCTTTCCAAGATCCTCTTCGCATGCTTCAGTTATCTTTTCCAATCAAAGATCTTTGCCACCTCTACTTTTGCATCAATCACAACATGCTTAACAGTTGTTACTTTTATGTTTGAAATTGGTTTGTAGCTATAGACAAGGTTAGGGTTCTACTTGTCAGTAATCAGTATCAAGGAGTTTTTAGTATTTCTTCATGTCTAAGTACTTAACAATGTGTTTATTATCCGATCATCATGTTCATGTGTGATCTCTTGTTCCAAATGCTTTGTGAGATATATTCATATTGCTGAATCCCGGTCATTTTGCAAAAAAATAGTATTTCTAGATTCATTATGTGTCCAATGTTTTGTTTCTGTTAGCTTATGTTATTAACACAAACATATGAGATCCTGCACTGCAATTAGTAAGAAAGAGTAAATTCATAGGATTGTGTGCAAATCCCTCTGATATCATTTGAGAATACAAACTATGCCCTCTTCTTACAGTCAAGTGACTTTCAACTCCTTTCCTTCTCTTTGCTATTGTTAAATAGAACTAGAATAGATATTTTTCGTTTCCTACTTACACGGGCCCATATCCTTGCTTTTCTATCAATTTCTAATTCTGATCTTCCTCCCCAATTTGTTACTGACCAGTATTTCACAAGCTTATATGAACTTTGAAAATACACTTTTGATAAAAAACATACCTACATTATGTGCTTCTCATATATTGCACTAAATCAGTGCTATAATAAGTAATACTTTTTTACCATTTTGATAAAGGGGATAAAGTAATTAAATGGAGAAAACAGACTCGGAGTGGTTGCTCCGCTTCGTCTGGATTATTTAATAGTGTTACCATTATGATGCTTGAAATGGATTGTGCGGTAACCCGGAGTGAAGTGATTTCAAAATGAATTGAGGAGCTTAGAGGGCCAAGTTCTCTGGTCTTTCATTAGCTTTCAATTTAGTTTGCATTAAAAGCCTTTCACTAGAAACTTATATACGGAACAGATACCAGAATTTGATAGTTTGGATTTGAACCAGTGACTTGAAGTGATTTTCGAACCCCCTTTACCACTACACTAGAAATTTTCCTTATGTCAAAGGGATTCAACAACTTATATGCAACCAAATATGTTCAACTTTATCCTACTTATGAGTATAGTTTTTCACCTTCCCTTCACCTAGTTCCTCCACTGCATGGAGGGGTTTGTGATCATAATATTTTTCTCTCGGTGTATGTGAACAATACCTTTTATGAGCTTGTAAATATGCATTGTAAGTAAATTTATTCAAATAGATAGGTATCTATGACCGAACTACTCTTATACTACTTTGTACCTCATCCTCATCACATAACAAGGACGTTAGTAGGTATGAAAGAGTCTTCCTGTCTATCCTTCTCTCTGAATTTCTAGTACTAACTATCCCTCATTGTTTGAAATAGCTTAGAAATACCTTCTTTCTTTATGAGTTTTCTCCAGCCTATTTAATTGCAAGTTTCTCACTGAGCAGGTTGTTCTTTGTGCACTCAAAATTGATCTAATTTATAGCTTTTACCATAATACAAATCATATTTTTTGATGATCGTGGTGTCCGGGTCAGCTTTCGCGCACCTCGACTAATTCCACGGAATACCTACCACCTCCCACCTTGCACCGACAACAGGTACCAGGTAACTCTGTCCACCCACGCTAGGAGCCTAGGACAGTTGGAAGAATCATCTAGTGTTTTTTGTCTCCATTGAGTTTTGAACCTGAGACCTCAGGTTTTCAACCATTTTCTTGACTAGTAGGCCACACCCTTCAGAGCGTTATAATAGAAATCATGCTGAATGAAAGTGAAATGAGAAATACGGCAAGTAAAACCAAATTACTAAAAAATGGAAGAAAATACACTCCAATTTCTAAATGCACAATCTCTCTATCTAAACTATATAAAGGCACGAAACTTCAACACATAATATTTTATCCATTTTCTTTTACCTTTCTTTGTACGTGCATTCAATATTAGAGAATTCCGCTCAAAAAGAATGTTATAGAAAATTGTAATTACAATTAATTATAAAACTTAATTATTTCATTCTATTCCACACATGACCTTTAGGGTTTCTTCATTTATTAAGCTAGCTAAATAGGATAAACATTATCTGTATCAGATATGTACATTTTTTGCATCAAATCATTGCTTTATCTGAACTATCAGAAAGTCCTATTATGAATCATCTTGTATAGATCCTTTCCTTATTTGAATTCTATAACAAGATAACGATTTTGTGAAAGACAAGTGAAAGTATAGCTATTCCTTTAGTTGCTCGGACTCTTCACTTTTGGTGTCGCACCCGTGTCGACACGAAATGTGTGTGGGGTGTGGGATCGTGTCTGATTCAGTCAACCAATTTTGGGTACTTTGACCAAAATCAATGGGGAAAGTTTGGAAAGTTTTAATGATTTCTGTAATCAATACTAAAGCTAAGGTAAGATTGAAGCATATGGAATACCTTTTATATAGAAATTTCTATGTCACTCCTTTTCATTTATTCTCCTTCCAAGATTCTCCTCAAGTTCTCCAAAATAATATCTCATAATTTAGGCTTTATAACTCTATTTTTAGATGTTTTAATTATTTTTAGGTGAACCCCGGCACCCGTATCCATACATGGATCCATATCCCTGAATCTTAAAAATTAGATCATGAAGGATCCTACTTTAGATCCGCAGCCGTATCCAGCACCCGAGTCCGAGCAACTTAGGCTATTCCAAGTTGTAGATTTGGAATGTTCTTTGTGAATTATAACCAATTAATTCTATACAATTTAATATTCTTGATATAAAAAATAAAAATTGAGAAAGACCAGATCCTTCGGGGTGGCCCAGTGGTTTGGGCTTGAGACTTCCATGTTGAGGGTCTCAAGTTCGAAGTAAGCAAGGGGGTTTGCCTTCTGGGTCGAGCTCGTCGCACCGGGCTTGCCTAGTGCGGGTTACCTCTCCTATGTGGTTTGCGAGCTATTGCATAGGAGCGGAGTTCTACCCTGTGCGCACCCAAAGGGTAGCGGCTGTGGGTTTTCCTTGTCATCAATTTTTTTTTGAGAAAGACCAAGTAGAAAACTATAGCAAAAGTTGGTTTGTCTGTTGATGCATCGATTTTCATTATTCTTGGTTATAGATTTATAATTAACCATAAGATTAAAATTAATTCATTTTATATACAACAGAGCTCAGCTTTATCAAAAGTGAAAATGCAGAGAAAAATCACGACAACGGAAGACTAAATAAGTGATTTTCCCAAGTTCACCGGATCTCGAGAAATTGGTGGTTGACCAGTGCTATCACAGACCAATAGTAAGTTTCTTTTGTACCTTTATTTTTGTTACTTTATGCTATCAATGTCAAACAACTATTAGTTGAAGAAGAAGACGATATATCAGCATATTTCTGATCTCAAGTACACTAGGAAAGAAATCATAAAACTCAATTAATCATGACCTTAGTGGCATATTTCACAGATAATGCTAAAAGGTTACAAAGAGGGGATTTGATTGCATTACCTCTTACTGTTCCAATGCACTAAGAATCAACTCTTTAATTTCTTCAATAATAGGTTCATAGTGCCAAGAATGTTTTGCGACTTGCTTCACAACATCCACATTAAATAAAGAGTCGGGTTCCACCCGCATTTTGTTTCTTACAAAGGCTGGCATTCTATCTCACATATCGTACATCTGTTTGAAGCGGTGACATCTAATGACCAGCCACATACAACTGTCCTTATGTATTGAACTATACTATGCTATCACTCGTATTTGTATAAAGATTTTTTACTTTGTTTGTTGGATCTTTAGGTATTCCCTTCAACCCCTTAGTTACTAGTTGTGGAGTTTTTGCCCTTTGCTTCTGGCTTTGATGAAGGAAAGTAGTCAAAAAAGTTCCTCTTAGAACGCGAGCATTGAGGCTTTCATCAATACGATATTATTTGTTCCTTACTGGTCTCTTTTGTTCTAGTTTGCAACTGCCAGCTGCATCTAGTTTTACTCATCCTAGATTAGGTTTGCACCATTTTACATTAGTGCTTGTCCATTGATGTGGGAATTCTCTATATGTTCACAAGAAATTGCTCCAAGTAATACGTAATTCAAATGCTGGAATTTCATTTGAAAGCTGCCTTGCAAGGATTTCAGAATTTACTTTTTAGTCTTGAGGTTGATGGTTTCTCTTTTCTAAATCTGCAGCAGCTTGTGCTTATTATTCTGTTTTATGCAAGACTTCTAGAGGAATTTTTATGTTCTCTCAATTTATTTCCCTTGTTTGGGTTGTTAGCAGTTCTTCATTTCTGAGCAGCATTGTATTTCTCTGATCATTATTTAAGAAGGATTGCTTATGTTGTGTGATTTATGTTCATATTGCTGTCCTGGTCATGTTTCCTTACTATCGAAGTTTAAGGTTTGAAATCCTCGAAAACAGTTTTTCAAGAATCATTACATGTTCAAGGGCTTGTTTTAGTTGGCCTATGTTATTAACACAAACAAAAGAAAGGGCAGAATTTCTGCACATTAATTTGATTATGACACGAGTGTTTTGCTTCTGTTAGATTGCTCTTCGTTTACTTGACTAGTCTTCTTTTATTTTGCAATCATTTTCTTTTGGGGCTTTTGGGCTCTTCTCATAATGTGCTTTGGCTTTTGAGATATTTGACTTTTGGGGTTGACTAATTCTTGGCATGTAGCCTCTAAATTTGGTGTGATATGATCCTAAGCTGTGATAAATTTTTGTGTTGGGATTTTTAACTTTGTTACGGAATCAGTCAAATATGCTCCCTCTGTTTCATTTTATTTGGTACTTTTTTTTCTTTTTGGTCGATTAAAAAAGATAAGACACCTTTTCTATTGAGGAAACTATTTAATTACACTGATTTTATATTTGAAATTTTATTTAGTTCTTACATTCTATTTTACAGTTGATGACACTCTCTTATAACCGTAAGATTGTAGGAGCATTTTTTGACATGTCATACATATTTGCATTATTGCATTGCCAAATATTTTTCTTTTTTTATATTCAATATTGTGTTAAATACTATTATATAAAATAATATAGCTAGAGCTACCTTGGTCAGTTCAAGCATGTTGAATGCCCGGCGGAGCCTCTTGGCATTGATTGACCAAAGCAATGTCCATTGCCAGAACCTTCAAACTCAATATAAGTATGCTAAGGCATTTAATGTATGTGAAGTTGAGGTTTATTTTGATTCAATCAACTATATTTAAATCAGATATACTATTCAGGCGGATTCACCTACCCTAGTAATACTCTCGTCAAATCACACTTTATCGTTTGTCCAAGATAGGAGATACCATACTTGTTCCAAAAAAGAAAAGAACGGGAAAAAAGAAGAAGCATGTGATAGCCTTGTGAGAAATAAGAGTTGACAGCAAAGAAAGAAATGATTATATTAGGTGCTTTGTATATAACTGTTGAGCAAGTCTGTACGAGTACTTAAGCTAGTTATGTTTCACATTGCAAATAGGAGTCCTCCTATACGGAGATACACTTCTTACTTACACATTAGAGGCTTATCTCATTGAGGATCAAATCTGCTTAATTCTTACCCTTTTTTGGCAATCATTTTCTTCTGGGGCTCACCAGCATTGTCTTGGTGCTCGGCCAGTTATATTCATAAAATTAAATACAAAACATACATTACCTATGTACATGTCTAAGGTGAAACAGACTAGCTACATTGATGGAGCCAGCCTCTTGAAATTATATGTGCAATAGGTTATGATTTTCTTCACTTGCCATCATTTAGGTATATGTTTTTATGTCCTCCCTGACAGGTACTAGCTAATCAGAGGAAATGCCAATGGAATTGATGATGGATGCAAATGAGTTAAGATGTTGACATATGGGTGCATTTTGCTACTAAACTTACTAATGTTGAAGATTTTACTCTTCAAATTATGGAGTAGTCTAGTTTCTCTTTCAATTGGTCTAGTTGCACATCCGTCCAACATTAGCTAGTTTAGTTGCAGAATATACCCGTAAATGTCTAAGCGATGGTGGTTTCTTTGGATGTTTATTCCACTATCACTCGATTTCACCTTCCCCAGTAGTGAAAATCAAAAGGGTGCTCTTGATTACCAGAAAATCCAGAATTTCAGGTATGAGAAGTGTTATCCTAAAAATGTTGATTTATGGATACATTTTTCTACTCAACTTGCTACTGTTAAGATTTTACACTTGCACTTTTCTGCATAAATGACTAAAGGTATGAGTTTCCTCAGTTTGCATATAAAAATTCATCGTTGTGGAATCTGGTTTTATGACATTGTCAACTGAACCCTTGTGGTAGTGTTAAATGGAGTTATCTCGTTGAACAGAAGATTGAAACAAGACCTTTTGAACTAAATCTTCGAGGATGAACTATGAGAATAAAGAGTTTTCAATGGACAGAACAACATTAAAAATTTGGGTTGATTTATGATTATGTAGTTTTCCAAAGTTCTTAAAGTTCATTGTTGGATAATAGCTCTCTGTCTATATACTGCATTTTGCATCCTCTGAATGTTGTTGAATGAAGTTCTACTTTTTCCTCATTAAAAGAAAAAGTCATATTTGAATTTTCAAACCAACCTAGAACACTTTTATGTGGCAAAACACGGTCTTATAGTCCAAGTTACTTTTACAAAGTATTCACAATTTTCATGGCATTTGTTAAGTATGTTGCATTTCTTTGTTTTGACATAATTGGTTTATAAGTGCCTGTCTATACTAGTGTTGAAAGGGTGGTGGTCTCCACCATCTAGCCAGAAAGTTTTACTACTTAATACAGCCATAGTACTGTTGGACTTCCCTGGATTTGACAGCTTTCCATAGATCTTGAGACGTTGGTGATTCACCGGAAACCAAGAGTAAGTTTCCTTTATATCAACAAATTTCTGATCTTAAGTACTGCAGGAAAATTATCATTTTTTTTAAAGTAAACAATCATTTTGGTATAATTGTTAGAATACGATAAAAAGTTGCAAAGAGGGGGACTTGACTGGTTACCTCTTCAAATAAAGGTAAGAATTGAACCTGTTCAATCCTCAAGTAAGGATTAAGATAGAAAAGGGTTAATCTTTGACAAAAGCGTAAGAGATAAGCCTTGAATGTGTAACCAATGAGCTATTCAACAATAACTTCTAACTTGTGTGGATTTCCTCCCCTGTTCATTGTTCCTGTAAGTGCTAAAATAGAGAAAAAGTGAGAAGATTATTGTCAAGTAACACGTGAAATGAAATGCATTAGTTAATATTGAATTTCCTTAGTCATTTTAGTGCTTGTCTGAACTTCCTTGCTTTCCATAATTTACTCATTTTCTTCTATTCCACAGCTATGCTGAGCAGGTGCAGTTGTATTACTAAAATCTTGTTTTAACTTGTCAAAAAGCAGAAAACATTATGCTAGTCTGGTACTTAAAACGATCCAGAAAGGGACCATTGATCCACGGAAGAGGTCCTTCCCCGTAAATATAAATATAGTTAATGTTTGATGCAACATCTATTGGAAGAAATATGATAATAGAATGATCTCAGGTGGAAAAATTTCTGGTTTAGGACTGACAATTGTAACTACATTGATGGAGCCATCCTCTTGAAAATTGTATGTGCGATAAGTTATCATTTGCTCAAATGCCATCATTTAGGTATGTTTCTGTGTCCTTCCTGACAGGTACTAGCTAAATTCCAATGGAACTAGTGGTGGATGCAAATGGGTTGAGATGTTCGTATTGTAGCATCTTGTGTGGCTCCCTGAGTGACTATGATCAGACGTGTCTTGCTCCGGAGGACAAAGGGCCACTACTTCAGAACAAGATGACACATATCAAACAACTCTTTGAAACAATGGTCGACCCCTTTTTCCATTGACTCCATTTGTTTTAATCTTGATCAAGTCTGATCTATTTGAGGAGAAGGTCACTCGTGTACCATTGGACTCTTATGAGTGATTCAGCGATTCCAGTCTAGTGCGGGACTCACCATAGTAACCAGTCGCAATGAACTTTAAAGACCTCTATGCTTCTCTCATAGATAGAAAGCTATTTGTGTGGCAAGCTTGGGCAATAGACCGAGTGACAGCTGATGAGGTGTTCAAGTATATAAGTTAGGTTGTGAAATGGGACAAGAAAAAGGAAGAGACCTACTATGCCACATAATGATATTACCATGACCTGGTGGGACTACATATGCCACATAATGATATCACCAGAAGAGTTCCTCACTATGCCACCTGGTCTACGTTGTCCTTGTCTTCAACTGCCATCCCTGTTTAGTTTTACCTATCCTAGATCATATTTGGATAATTCTACATTGAGGTGAGTCTGGAAAGCGTAGTTTCGATTCTGGAAATATCACGATCTGATTTCTCGAGTCATGATGGCACCTACTATACCCACCAGTAGGTAAGCCAACCCGTAACCCAGAACATCAATCAATGAGCGAAAGGGCAGAAACTAGCGAAAACAATAATCTAAACAAGGGCAACAAGGCGGAAACAAACCAAAATAAATATATACAGAAATTCCTCCCAGAACTTGGAAGTCACTAGTACAGAGCTATCTAATAAAGAGTACAAGTCCCAAAAGTGGACCACAACAAAACGTGTCTCAAAGGCAACAAGACTAGCTAAAACAAAAGGAGACAAGACAAACCCAAAACGCCAAGTGCTCGCCCTCATCTCCGAATCACAGCTGCAAAAGAAGGTTGAAACTAATCACCGTCGGTAACTGGTACTGGGACCTGCATCACGAAGTAGATGCAGAGGGTAGCATGAGTACCAACACAACAGGTACTTAGTAGGCATCACAGGCCAACTGAGCAAAAAGGGTAAAAGCAATAAGGATAAAATCTAAACATAGAAATGTCAAAGTGGATATGAAAAAGCAGCACACAAGCATACCAGAAACAAACTAAGTACAACTAAATTAAACCTAACTGGACCCCCATAAGCCCAGAAGGTACACTTGTGCGCAAGTTTAAGTAAAACCTGAACGAACCCCCATAAGCCCGACAGGTACACAGAATAACTAAGCCTACTGAGAAAGAAAGAAATCGGGCTCCTAGCCCAAAGTAACCAAGATAATCCATCAGACTCCACCCAGCCAGCAATGCACTCCCAGCCCAGCTAGAAAGAGTGACCCTAGGGGGAACCCAACCAAACAGTCCATTTCCAGCCCAGCTAGAAAGAGGGACTTGTGAGTGAGGTAGATATCGCGAGTCGTCCTATCATGCAGTCAGCTCCCAGCCCAACTAGAAAGAGAGGCCCAGGGGTGATCGCCGATATCACCGAGTCTACCCAGCCAGCGATACGCTCCCAGCTCAGCTAGAAAGAACGACCCCGGGGGTGACGGTATCTCCAATAGGATACAATCCAACAACAACCACCGTGGAACGCCGTTCACTCTAAGAAATCACAGAAAAGGCTCCAAGCCTATACTAACACAATCCCACATCTTTAGTGATGCACCGAACCTTTGAGAATGCGTCGGAACCGCAGAATGAAAGGGAGAAGATACAGAAATGCAGCAAGCAGCGATAACGCCTAATCTAAGGCTCAACTATTAGACTCAAGTCTGTTACTCCAGTCTATAAGGAGCTAAGTCATCCGAATGACGTCGGCAGAAAGTCAAGGCTATCCAGCCCACAAGGGTCATAAGTCTAAGGCAATGCTAGCCTAACCTAGACTAAGGACATCATGCTTACGGTTAAGGATGAACAATCATACAACACACATCATACAAACGTACAATAACATTTAACACATAAGCATGCAACTCTACTAAATCGGTTAACATGATACTATACCCGAAATATGACCAATCGATCATAACATGAGGTATCTAATCAAAGTAAGGTAGGAAACTGGTACCCACCCCCAATTCACTCAAATCGACATGCTTTTACACAAATAAGCTCAATTTAAAAGAAAGGAAGCCGTAGCCTACCTTAAGGTCGACCGCGCGTGCTCCAAATCACTTTGCCGAAACTTTTCCTTCCCGAACGACCCTTGAACGCTGTCACTCTATCAAATATAGGATCCCAACGTTAGTACGATCGTTTGGACACCAAAATTACAACAAACGGAGACGGGTCAATTTTGGAGTCAAAATGAGAATCGTGGGACCCGCACCGAACTGTTTGAATTTGACTCCGTCAAGAGACCCAAAACAGTACCCTGAACTTGTGTTTCAAAATGGAACACAATTCGAGGCTCAAAACACAACAAAAACCAACAAGCAAGAAAATCACACTTTAATCAACTTAAAAGAAATCAACAACAGTCTAAACTCGGAATTAACGAGAATTGAAAGGTTCCTAGCACTCCTTGGACACTCCACGATGAAGCCACAACAATTCCCAAGACGTGGGACTTCGAATCACCCAAAACCGAGCTAAAATGAAAGAGATATGACCAAAACAAGAAAGCCAAAAACACAGGCTCGAAAAAGGGTACAACAGTCAGGTTAATCACGAAATTACCTCGAGCTATGCTCATTCGACAACTTTCGAACACTCTGCAGCGAAGCCACCGAAATAACGAGGCTCCTGCACTTCGAATAGCCTAATTCGGATGAGAGATGATGTTTTTAAGTTTGGAAAAGGTTGCTGATAATCTGCATTTTATAGCAGATTTTTCGACAATATTTTCCAAAACTTAAAAACTCCAACGGGGTGCTCCGAACTCCTTCGGAACCCTGTGCACGCAAACGAGATATGCAATCATACCAAATTCGATATTCTAGATTCAATGGGGTATTCGAAATTTCCACACCCAAATGCCATTTTAAGTCAAAAACCACAAAAGGGCTCGAAAAAATATCAGAAACCTCGGGACACAAAAGAAGGGTCAATCTAGACCAAACTCGACATTTCGGAGCTAACCGTACTGACGGAATTTTCATCCGAGCGCGTTTACTCAGAATGTTAACTAAAGTCAAACTTAGGCTTAAACTTAAAGTTAAAACACCTAATCGCACCGACTCACACTGAAAACCTCGAGAGTCCTGCCAACCATGCTACTAGCCTAAATGACCCTTTCGGAGCTGATGGAATCTTCAGAATTGGATTCCGATGTCATCTTCTCGAACTTTTGGTAAAAAATGATCGTTCAAGGTTCATAAGCTCCAAAACATTAAAACTCGCACAATAACCAAACGAACGATCAGGTGACCGAACTGTCAGTCGCAGCAAGTCATAAATGACTTGGGGTCGCTACAAGAACGCTCTAAACGACACACAGAAAGAAAAACACATAAATGACCATGAGGGTCATTACAATATCCACTACTAAAAAGGACTTTTGTCCGCGAAAGTAAGGGTCAAGAAGTACTTGAAGGCTCAAACAAGCCGAGAAACTGCTCTCGCATCACCTGCTCGGTCGCCTAGGTAGCCTTCTCGATTGGACGATGCCTCCAATGGACTTTAACAACAAGAATGACTCTCGAGCGCAATCTCCTCACATTTCTGGCTAGAATGGCCATTGGTTCCTCTACAAATGTCAAACGGTCATTTTTGTGTTTTGCCTTCTGTGTGTCGTTTAGAGCGTTCCTGTAGCGACCCCAAGTCATTTATGATTTGCTGGGACTGACAGTTCGGTCACCTGGTCGTTCGTTTGGTTATTGTGCGAGTTTTAGTGTTTTGGAGCTTATGAACCTTGAACGATCATTTTCGATCAAAAGTTTGAGAAGATGACATCGAAATCCAATTCTGACGATTTCATCAGCTCCGGAAGGGTCATTTTAGGCTAGTAGCATGGTTGGCATGACTCCCGAGGTTTTCAGTGTGAGTCTGTGCGATTAGGCGTTTTAATTTTAAATTTAAGCCTAAGTTTGACTTTAGTCAACATTCTGAGTAAACGCGCTCGAATGAAAATTCCGTCAGTGCGGTTAGCTCCAAAATGTCGAGTTTGGTCTAGATTGACCCTTTTTTAGTGTCCCGAGGTGTCCGATATTTTTTCGAGCCCTTTTGTGGTTTTTGACTTAAAATGGTATTTGGGTGTGGGACCCACTTTTTGTCAAGATGACCTCGTATGGAAATTTCGATTGCCCCATTGAATCCGGAATATCAAATTTGGTATGATTGCATATCTCGTTTACGTGCACGGGGTTTCGAACGAGTTCGAAGCACCCCGACGGAGTTTTTAAGTTTTGGGAAAAATTGCAGAAAAATCTGCTATAAATTGCAGATTATGAGCAACCTTTTTCCAAACTTAAAAACCTCATCTCTCTCTCATCTCTCATCCGAATTAGGCGATTCAAAGTGTGGGAGCTTCGTATTTTCGCTGCAGAGTGTTCGGAAGTTGTCGGGTGCGCGTGGCTCGAGGTAATTTCGTGATTAACATGACTGTTGTACCCTTTTTCGAGCCTATGTTTTTTGGCATTCTTGTTTTGGTCATATCTCTTTCATTTTAGCTCGGTTTTGGGTGATTCGAAGTCCCACGTGTTGGGAATTGTTGTGGCTTCGTCGTGGAGTGTCCAAGGAGTGCTAAGCACCTTTCAATTCTCATTAATTCCGAGTTTATACTGCTGTTGTTTTCTTTTAAGTTGATTAAAGTGTGGTTTTCTTGCTTGTTGGTTTTTTACTGTGTTTTGAGCCTCGAATTGTGTTCCATTTTGAAACACAAGTTCGGGTACTATTTTGGGTCTCTTGGCGGAGTCAAATTTGAACAGTTTGGTGCGGGTCCCACGATTCTCGTTTTGACTCCAAAATTGACCCGTCTCTGTTTGTTGTGATTTTGGTGTCTAAACGACCGTACTAACGTTGGGATCCTATATTTGATAGAGTGATAGCGTTCAAGGGTCGTTTGGTTAGGAAAAGTTCCGGCAAAGTGATTTGGAACGCGCGCGGTCGACTTTAAGGTAGGCTACAACTTCTTTTCTTTTAGATTGAGTTGATTTGTGTAATAGCATGTCGATTGGAGTGAATTGGGGGTGGTTACCAGTTTCCTACCTTACTTTGATTAGATACCTCATGTTAGGATCGATTGACCATATTTCGAGTATAGTATCATGTTAACCGGTTTAGTAGAGTTGCATGCTTATGTGGTAAATGTTATTGTATGCTATGTGTTGTATGCTTATTCATCCTTAACCGTAAGCATGATGTCCTTAGTCTAGGTTAGGCTAACATTGTCTTAGACTTATGACCCGTGTGAGCTGGATAGCCTTGACTTTCTGTCGATGTCGTTCGGATGACTTAGCACCTTGTAGATTGGAGTAGCAGACTTGAGTCTGATAGTTGAGCCTTAGATTATGCGTTATCGCTGCTTGCTGCACTTCTGTATCTTCTCCCTCTCATTTTGCGATTTCGACGCATTCTCGAAGGTTCGATGCATCACTAAAGGTGTGGGATTGTGTTAGTATAGGCTTGGAGCCTTTTCTGTGATTTCTTAGAGTGAACGGCGTTCCACGGTGGTTGTTATTGGATTGGATCCTATTGGAGATACCATCACCCCCGGGGTCGTTCTTTCTAGCTGGGCAGGGAGTGTATCTCTGGTAGGGTAGACTCAGTGATATCGACGATCACCCCTGGGCCTCTCTTTCTAGCTGGGCTGGGAGTGTACTACTGGCTGGGTGTCCCCGGGTCGCTCTTTCTAGCTGGGCTGGGAGCTGACTGCATGGTAGGACGACTCGTGATATCTACCTCACTCACGGGTCCTTCTTTCTAGCTGGGCTGGGAGTGGATTGTTTGGTTGGGTTCCCCCTAAGGTCACTTTTTCTAGCTGGGCTGGGAGTGCACTACTGGCTGGGTGGAGTCTGATGGATTATCTTGGTTACTTTGGGCTAGGAGCCCGACTTCTTTCTTTCTCAGTAGACTTAGCTATTATGTGTACTTGTCGGGCTTATGAAGGTTCGTTCAGATTTTACTTAAACTTGTGCACGAGTGTACCTTCTAGGCTTATGGGGGTTCAGTTAGGTTTAGTTTAGTTGTACTTAGTTTGTTTCTGGTATGCTCGTGTGCTTCATTTTCATAGCCGCTTTGACCTTTTTGTGTTTAGATTCTATCATTTCTTATTGTTTTTACCCTTTTTGCTCAATCGGCCTGTGATGCCTACTAAGTACCTGTTGTGTTGGTACTCATGTTGCGCTCTGCATCTACTTTGTGATGCAGGTCCCAGTACCAGTTACCATCAATGATTAGTTACAGCTTTCTTTTGCAGTTGTGATTCAGAGACGAGGGCGAACACTTGACGTTTTGGGTTTGTCTTGTCTCCTTCTTTTGTTTTAGCTAGTCTTGTTGCCTTTGAGACACGTTTTGTTGTGGTCCACTTTTGGGACTTGTATTCTTTATTAGATAGCTCTGTACTAGTGACTTCTAGGTTCTCTGAGGGATTTATGTATATATTTATTTTGGTTTGTTTCCGCCTTGTTGCCCTTGTTTAGATTATTGTTTTCGCTAGTTTATGCCTTTTCGCTCATTGCTTGATGTTTTGGGTTACGGGTTGGCTTACCTACTGGTAGGGTATAGTAGGTGTCATCATGACTCGTGAAATCGGGTCGTGACAAGAAATTTAATTTGAAATCTGCTTTGCAAGATGCTTAAAAGGATTGTTCTCCAATTTATCTCAAGCAAACTGTCCAACTTGAACTTCTAAATTTCATGTAACGAAAGTGATTTAATGAGTAAAGCCAATTCTACAATCAACTTCTTTTTTCTAGTTGCATGTAAAAGATGTTTATGCGAACAGACCAACTTCGATGAAAGCTTTGAACACATTGTTTACTTAGACAAGAGAACTACTAATAACTCCTTGGATACATCCAAGTGCAATCCAAGCCTTGTCTATCAGCTCAATCCAGTTTCAAACATAAAGTAACAGATGTTAAGTATGTTGCGATTAATACAAACAATAGTGGCCAAAGGTTATCTATAAAAAAAGATAATTGAAGCTCGCGGAGAGGATCTTGGAAAGCGCAGGAGCTCCAGTACCATTTTGACATTCGGAGACGTATCACTGCTTTTGCTTCTGGCAACAATGACAATTTTTTCTAGCACACTTGCATCCTTGAGCAAATATTTTACAAATGGCAGCATGAACCCAGAAAAGTTAAGGATCTTGATGTGGAAATGAGCCACTAAAATTATGTGTCTCAAACCTCTTGATCTATTCATGCGTATTTGTGTGACATAACAGTTGGGCTTGTAGGAAAGAAATCTGTTATATTAACCTATCTTAGATAGAAGCAAGAAGCCAAGGAGTTGATTGCGGATAAAATAAAAAGGTGATGAATTTTCAAATTCAAGGAACATCTCAGAGCTCAACAAATGTTACAATGTGGAGATGTTCAATGCCGAAGGTGGTCTTTGAGCCTTGTTACGGACCAAAGTCCTAAAGAAAAGCGACCCCAATCCCTCCCCAGCCAGGTCAAAGGTCTTCCTGTCTATTCAATTTAAAATGCTCACTTATGAAATCAAGTAATAAGGCGAAAAAACAGAGCATGGAGTCCACTGGCATGAGAATCAAGCGAAGTAGAGACATAAGAGGATCCAAAGAAAAGAAGCTAGACGACTACTTCCATTCCTCTCCCATCAAGTACTTACAAATCTTCTCATCAATCGAATCCCCCTCCTTGTAACCTTTTAGCATTATCTATGGACTATGAAGTATATCACGAAAGTGACTTTTCATTAAGTTTTGTGATTCCTTTCCTAGTGGACTAGATATCAGAAATATGTGGACATATACTGTCGTCTTCTTCCACTAACAGTTGTTTTATATATGATAACATGAAGTAACAAAAGTAAAGATCCAGGTCCAAAGGGAGCTTACTTTTGATTCTTTGTACCCATCAATGACTAAAGTCTCAAGATCCGATGAACTGCAAATTCCAGGAAAATCCAATTGGTCCAACTCTGAGCTAAGTCGTAAGAATTTCCAGCTTGATGGTGGAGGCTGCTACTCTTCCAATTCCAGTATGGACAGGTACTTAAAAACCACATAGAGAAACCAGAATATGTCAAAACAAGGAAATAATGCATACTTAATAATGGCATGCAAATTGTTATTAAGAGTATCCTAACTACTGTCACTACTAAATTGAGAAAAAAAAAATCTGAATTTTGGAAAGTGAAGAGTATGAATAAACCTTGATGCACCGGACAACCTAATTCAAGCTTCTCGACATGGGCAAAGTTGTGAAAAACATCTTTCATACAAGTAGACTCATTCCTCTTCCTCTGCAATGGGTCCTCCTCTTCAAAATTAAAATTAAAATTAAGGACTGCAGTGACAGGCGAATCCACATTTCTCAAGCGTATCCCATGGCACGACCCCAGAATTTTCAAATCTTGAATATCTGGGGATATTATTTCAAGCCATTCATCACATTCACGATCATATATCAACTTTTTTATGACCAATTTTCTCAACTTCACATTGCTGATTTTCAGACGATGAAATCCATGAGAACGATAGAATTTCAAGCACTCCAAGTTAGGGCAACCAGATAATATCTTTTTGAGTCCGGAGCCTAAAGGGCAAAAAAAATTGTCAAAAATTTCAAAAGGGCACATCAAATTTTTTTAAAACCAAAAGGGCAAAATCACTCCTGAAGAAGCGATTTCCCTCTGACACAATGACGAAAAATCGTTGCCCTAGCAGCGATTTTGTCCAAAAACTTTTTTCTTTTTTTTTTTATTAAAAATCGCTGCTAGGGCAACGATTTTGTAAAAAAAAAATATTTCTCTTTTTTATTAAAAATCGTTGCTATGGCAGCGATTTTAAGTCAGATTTTTTTTTTCCTTACACATCACTGCAGGGGAGCGTTTTTCATGCCTAGTGCTATTATATTCATGCCTATTGTTAATTATTAATAATATAAAAATGATAAACAAGACGGACAATATACTCAATAAAATTGTTGAAGCATGAGGAAAATTGAATTATATATCATAAATAATAATAAAAGAATATTAAATTAAAAAAATAAAAATAAATTCTTAACCAATTTTGAAGAAAAAAAGATTATTTTTTTGAGAAAATTGTTGCTAAGGCAGCGATTTTTATTTTTTTAAACATACGACAACTTAAAAAATAAAAATTGCTGCCTTTGCAGTGATTTTCTCAAAAAAAAAATCTTTTTTTCTTCAAAATTGGTTAAGAATTTCTTTTTTTTTTAAAAAAAATTAATATTCTTTTATCATTATTTATGATATATAATTTAATTTTCCTCATGCTTCAACAATTTTATTGAGTGTACTGTCCGTCTTGTTTATCATTTTTATATTATTAATAAGTAACAATAGGCATGAATATAATAGCACTAGGCTTGAAAAACGATGCCCCTGCAGTGATGTGCAAGGGAAAAAAAATTTCTGACTTAAAATCGCTACTGTGACAACGATTTTTAATAAGGAAAAAAAGTTTTTAGACAAAATCGCTGCCCTAGCAGCGATTTTTCGTCATTGTGTCAGAGGGAAATCGCTTCTTCAGGAGCGATTTTGCCCTTTTGGTTTTAAAAAAAATTGATGTACCCTTTTGAAATTTTTGACAATTTTTTTTGCCCTTTTGGCTCTAGACTCATATCATTTTCATGACACCATCCTTTAAACACACGTAACTAAATGAGAGAGAAACGATACCACTCCAGTTCACATTAGCTAAATGGTTTACTGTACAAAACCCTAAATCCAAATTCCTCAACGTCGTATTCTTATATGCAAACTGAGGAAGCTCATATTCACATTCACATTCAAGTTTAAAATCATCGACTTTTGCTAGGTCAGTTGCTAAATATATCCATAAATCAACATCTTTAACAAACTCCTCCGGCCTATAAAAATTGATAAACAACTTGAATTTTCTAATTTTCTTGAAAGACCTAACATAATGAAGCTCTCTATGCGTGGAATTTACCAAATCTTGCATATTGTCATCTAAGAAATGTTCATCCAAGTAGTAATCGAGTGATATTGGAACAGACTTCCAAAGAAACTGCCATCGCTTAGATAATACACTGTTTCTCACTACTTTTTTAATATCTTTAGTGTTTTCACATATCATAGAGAGAATGTGAATCAGAATTGAGTTGGGAAAATCACTGAGTCGGTCTTCTTTCGCCATTGGAGATCGGAGAAGAAGAAATGAAGAACTAATTTGGGGGTTAGGGCTGATTGAGAGAAATGAGGAGCTCAGTAAAAGGTGGGTCAAATTTAAACTGGGTTGGATAAATATACTCTGTTATGAGAGGGGAAGAGAGGACTGCCTTCTTTGGCATATAAGGGTATTTTGGTCATTTTATTTGTGATTTCTCCGTTTTAGTTTATTTATCTTAGTTTTCTTATTTATTTGAAAATTACGAAAAAATTTATAAACCACGATAGTTAAAAACTTAATATATTTAAAAAAGCATATTGAAAATTTGGTTGACTCTTGAAATGGGAAATGACGTAAAAAGTATTATAAATCCATTTTATCTCATTTTTGCTCGCTAATTTGATTATGAAATGCCTACTGCCAGAAACTTCAATACTCGATCTAAATACGCTATGTTGTTTTGTGTATGCGAAGTTGAGCTATATTTTAATTCAATCAACTACGTTTATCACATCGATTATTTAGGCGAATTCATCCATCCTGACAATACTTTCGTCCAATCAAACTTAACTTTATAGCTCTATTGTGTTCTGATCGTGTAGAAATGGGTATGTATATATAGTTGGAGACGCTTCAATATTATTGTCTAGGAAAATGGAAAATAAGAAAAGTAGAGATAAATAATATGAAAGAGTTTGTTAATGAAAGCTTAGAGCTCTTTTCGTTGGGTCCAAAAGCTCCCCAAAGATTTGATCCAAGCCAATGGAGCTTTCAAGTACCTTGTAATTTGGTTTGGTCATGTGTGTGAAATAAACAACAACATACCCAATGAAATTCAATATGTGGGGTAGAGTGTACACAGAGTTTACTTCTACTTCGTGACGGTAGAAAAATTGTTTTCAAAGGACCCTCAAACATAGCAACTAATCATATATTATAATAAGTGGAAAGCTCCAAAGTGAAAAGTTGAATTACCATTTTTCCCCTCTACTAAATTAAAATTTGATCAAATATAAATATTTTAATTACATAATGGTAGAATTTGAAGTTTTTAAGCCCTTTAATAATTAAATTATCATTTTCTTGATAAATGAGTACATTGATATTGCTTTTAATCTTAATCATAGATCTGATAATGGAAGAATTTGGAAAGTTATGATATGAAAAGTCATTCATCACTTTAATGTAGAAACAATTTCAGAATTAAAATTTGAATTTAAAGGGTCGTTTCTCAATGCTATTTAAGAATCAACTTATAAAAATGGAAGCTCACAATAGGAAATCGAATTATGGAAATTGCACAATTCAACATGAGAAGATAAGAGAGTTAGAAGTTGCAAGTGATGATAACCAAAAAAATGCTGAAAATTGGTAATCAAGAAGAAAAAATAGCAGCGGAAAAAAAGAGAGTAAATTTAATACATGTGTAGTATTAAACAGTGAATAATTTTATGTTGATATGTTGTCTCTAACAATATCAAAGTTTTCTTTTCAGAGCATGATGACTTTCTTTGCAATATCCTCAACTTTTCGTTGTTGCTTTCTTTCTCCATTATAGAATTTAAGGTATATGTAGAAATTTTCTAATTGTGCATTTAAATGAGAAACATTAATCATTTTTGTTATTCATTTTTTCACATACTAATATATCATATGTTTGGACCTAATAACTTAAAAATGTACCTCATTATTTTAGTTACCAAACTAAATTTTGCAGGTTCATCAAATGTCTAATCATTTGACATACAATAAAGAAGTTATTTGAATACATTGATTGTTCATCTATTATAAATTATATAGTATTTTTTTGAATAGCTTGCGATACTGATTAAAATGTGATTTTGACAGTAATTCATACCTTTCACAAGACTCACGTGCAAAGCACGTTTAGTCTTACTAAAAGTGGGAAGCTTCAAAGATGAAAAGTTGGATTATCATTTTACCCATAGACTAAATTAAACATCTAATTAATTAAATAATATTATTTTAATTATATTTTGAATTGTAAGTTATTTATTAGAAAGGAAATGTAGAAGAACAAGAGTCAATTAGGATTTCTAGAATTTTAAATAAGTACATGATCAAGGTTTTCTCATTTTTTCTAATTAAGTAAATAATATTATTTTAATTATTTTTTGACTTGTAAGTTATTTATTAAAAAGGGAATGTGGAAGAATAAGAGTCAATTAGGATTTCTAGAATTTTAAATAAGTACATGAATCAAGGTTTTCCCTCTTTTAATCTTAAATTAAAGAATATGAAGAGTTGTAGCTAAATCAATATATACCACTACCAAATACAAATTTGTCGTCTTTGTTACACTTTAATTCTTTAGTTATTTCCTTCTAATTAAGCTTCCTTAGTTATAAATTTGAATTACTTAATTGCATTCTACTTAATGAGAAGGAGAGTTTCATCTTCTGCTAATTAATGTTAAAACATTTTATCTTCCTGAAATGTATAACTATTAATTTAATTTCAATATTTTTACTCTATTCTATAAGACAAGAGAGATATTTTAAGGAGGTTAATCATAAGGTAGTGTGCCTCTATGTTTGTTTTTGCTACTTTATTTTGTCTTAAAACAAATATAAAATTTATATATTGAAATTATAATAAGGGGATGACTAAATACAAAAGAGTTTCTTCTTATGAGTTAACTATACACTATAAACATTTATCATTTTACTTTTCATATTTTTGTTGTAACTCAAACACAATTTTAAAAGAAATTATGTGATTTTTAATAATTCATATTCATCGTTATGGAGTACATGTGCAACGCACGTGCCCAAAGTAGGAAGCTTTAAAATGCTACACTAAGTCATAATATTATAAATCATTTAATTAATCATTAAATAATAAAACATATATCATATTACAAGTGGAAAGACCTTAAATGAAAAGTATCATACTCGTACATTTTCTTCACCATTTTTATAAATATTTACTGCCTTAATGACTTAATAAAATGCCCACACCATAAATGTTGAAGTAAATTCCACTAACAATATCTCTAAGAGAAAAGACCAAATAACCACTTAATACCACATATAATAGTTACTAATTCAATTGGTTTGCATTTAAACACAATTAGGAGTTTTTTTTTCTTTTGCATCATCTTTTTTAGGTAGAAAAACGTGTAAATTATTATAGGTAGATAAATATATCTCAAATATAATATAAAAATTGTGTGGAATATTCTATAAAAAACATTTTAAAGAAATATTGTATTCTTTTACATCACAGAGAAACATTTATGCATGTTTAATATAAAGTAACTATTATATAAATAGTATCAAAACTACCTTAATTTATATTTTAACTTTACAAATATTAAATCCATTTTGAATGTAAGTCTAAGGAGATTAAAATATAAGATTAATATTCATTATGCTTAGAAACTTGTATTCTTCTATATACTTTAATATCTATTTTTATCATCTAACATATCAATTAAAATTGTATATAAGGTTTTGACACCAACTAATAGAAATATATGTGCAATGCACGTAACCAAAACTAGTTAATTAAAGGAACTAGTAACAACAACAAAATATATTAAACAACAAAGTATGATAGAAATCTAAAGTAAAACACTACAAGAATAAGACTAATACTATGACAGACAACACCTATCTACGAAGCAAGTTAAGTGTCTTGTTTTTTTTCCTGATATTTCTGACAACAATATGAACTGAAATCACAAAACATTTAGAACAAGATGATTAGAGAATGAACACATTGTTTACTTAGACAAGAGAACTACTAATATAACTCCTTGGATACAGACAAGTGCAATCCAAGCTTTGTCTATCAGCTCAATCCAGTTTAGAACATAAGGTAATAAATGTTAAGTATGTTATGATTAATACAAACAATAGTGGCCCAAGGTTATCTATCAGAAAATTAACTAAAGCTTGCGGAGAGGATCTTGGAAAGCTTAGGAGCTCGTGTTCCATGTAAAAAATCACGTAGGACACAAATTGTTATGTAGGATGCCATGTTAGGCATATACCAAAAGAAGTTGTTGATTCTTTCAAATTTAGAGAATGAATAGAGTACTAATACATGAAGAACTACTAATAACTCCTTAGATACTGAGAAGTGCAATCCAAGCCTTGTTTATCAGCTCAATCCAGTTTAAAACATAAAGTAATAGATGTTAAGTATGTTGTGATTAGTACAAACAATAGTGGCTAAAGGTTATCTATAAGAAAAGATAACTGAAACTTGCGTAGGGGATCTTGGAAAACTCAAGAGCTCTTGTTCCATATCCGGACTCCTTTTGCTTCTGGCAACAATGACAAACTTTTCTAGCACAATTACATGCTTAAGCAAATATTTTACCAACGGCAGCACAGACCCAAAAAAGTTCAGGATCTTGATGGTTTTCAGATGTGGAAATGAGCCATTAAAATTATGTGTCTCAAACCTCTTGGATTGTTCATCCTTATTTGTGTACTTCAACAGATGGTCCTGTATGAAAGAATCCATTATATTAACCTACATTATTATCCTTAGATAGAAACAGGATGATTGTGGATAAAATAAAAAGGTGATGAATTTTTAAATTCAAGGAACATCTAGTGCTTAGCAAATGTCATAATGTGGTACATGGAAACAATAAAAATATGGTCAAAACATCTGATCATTTATACCCCTCACATGAAGGTGTGCACTATCAAATAGCTTTTTTCCAACAACTACAAAAAGTTTAACTCATAGAGTCTATTTTGATAGTGACAACATGAATCAAAGCAACACAAGCTGAACTGTTTTATAAAGGGAAAATAAATCAAGAGAACAAAAAGCTTTTTTGAACGTCTTACAAGAAAAAGGAGTAATTAATAAGCATGCAGCTGCAACAGATTTAACAAAGAGAAATCATAAACTTTTGAGACTAGAAAAGAAGAATTTGAACAAAAAAAATATGACTGGAGCATTTGCACTTTCCTATGGGCTTATTGTGTCTTGAACATCGTACTAAGAAGCATTTGGGTGGAAGCCGACTCCTTACTTATTGAGAATGTTATCAAGCGAGTTGCAAAACCTTATTGGCAATGTGAACCTATTATTGAAAAGATTAAAGAGTTGATTCATAAGTCGAGGTGACACACTATTTTTATTTTTATTTTGAAAAGGGTAATTGTTTCTATTTCTGCAGAACAGTACATAGGTTGTACTGAAACCCATATTTACATAAGGAAACTCTAATAATACCGACCTATCCCTATAATGAGTGTAAGAAATCAATGATAGAGACAATATTATTAGAGTAAATTTGATTACACCAAAAACATAGAGTCAAAATACAATTCAGTTTAACTTGTTGCATACTACTCTCCCTATTATCAAAAACTCTAAGGTTCCTCTCTTTCCATATTGTCCACCAAATAGTGGCAGGGACAATTCTCCAGTAACTTATATTTTTTGCTTGTGTCCCTGCTTCTTCCCAGCTAAATAGAGCCTCTGAAATTCTCCTAGGCATAGACCAGGAGATGCTTTTACGTCTCAGGAACAGATTCCACAACTGGCCAGTGACTTTGCATTGGATAAACAAATGATTGACTATTTCTGCAATTTTCCCACAGAAAAAACATCTAGAGCAAAGTGTAATTCCCCTCTTCATCAAATTCTCCTGTGTTAATACTGCTTCTTTAACCAATAACCATACAAAGCAAGACACCTTGTAGAGGATCTTGGCTTTCCATATATGTTTCCAGGGCCACTTGAGTAGCTGCAGATTTTGATTATTCAACTTCTTGTACACTGCACCTACTTTAAAAATCCCTTTACTGTTTCCCAACCATTGCAATCTGTCTCACCCCATTTCCAGACCACTAAATTGATCAATGCTTCTAAAAAACTTTGTTACTCTTGGAATTTCCCATTCATTGAGGTGTCTTCTAAATAAAAAATTCCACCCTTGAGGAGTCCATAAGTCAGCTATAGTACTTTGTTGCTGAAGAACTAAATTGTGGATGTCAGGGAATATAGTCTCCATATTTCCTTCTGCATGCCAATCATCCTTCCAAAACCCAGTTTTTATGCCATCTACCACTTTGATCTTGGTGTTAGGTTTGAATTCATTTCAATGTTCTCTAATGGATTTCCATAAGCTAACACCATAAGGGGTGGTAACCTCCTTTGTCATCCAACTATCACTCTCTTAATATTTTGCCTTTATGACTGATCCCCACAGATTCTAATTATCATTTGAGTACTTCCAAAGCCACTTCATCCTCAAAGATTTACTCTAGTTCTTCATGTTCTTGATCCCTAAAACCTTAACTCTCTTTTCAGTGATCACAGTTTTCCATTTGACTAAGTGATATCCTTTCATTTCCTTGTTCACTTGCCTTAAAAAAAATTTCCTGATGCTATCCAACATATTGATGATTCCCGGTGGAATAGGAAATAATAACATCATATATGTTGGAAGTGCATCAAGCACATAATTAATCAAAGTTAGTCTTCCCCCTTGTGAAAGGTACTGAGATTTCCACCTTGCTAGCCTCTTCTCACACTTCTCAATCACGCCATCCCAGATTTCCATAGAGTTGGATTTTGCCCCTAAAAGCATACCCAAGTATGTGGTTGGGAGGACACCCACTTCACCTCCCAGTATTGACTTCAAAATTTCCATGTTTGGTACTTCATTTACTGGATACAAGAAGCTTTTCCTCCAGTTGACATGTAGCCCAGACATAGCTTCAAAAATAACTAGAATCAGTCTCAATATTTTAAGGTGGTCTTCCTCAGCATCACAAAAAATTAGGGTGTCATCTGCATATAGTAAATGAGTGATCTTTAGACTTTCCCTTCCAACTCTAGCAACTTCAAAACCTCTCAGTCATCCTTCATTGCATGCATTCTTGATCATATTATTGAGTCCCTCCATGACTAGTATGAAAATGAAGGGTGATAGGGGATCACCCTGCCTAAGACCTCTCTGTGACCTAAAAAATCCTGCTGGAGAGCCATTTACCAATACTGAGAAGTTCGCTGAAGATATGCAAAATTTAACCCACTGTTTCCATTTGTGACCAAATCCCATCTTCTCTAGCATACCCATAAGAAAGTCCCAATTGACATGGTCATATACTTTCTCAATGTCTAATTTGCATAGAATTCCTGATTTTTTTTAGACCAACCTGGAATCTACAACTTCATTAGCTATGAGGACGGTATCCATTATCTGTCTCCCTTTAATAAAAACTATTTTTTGTGAATCAACAAGCTTGGACATCACTTTTTTCAACCTTTCAATAAGCACTTTTGAAAAGATCTTATACATACTACCTATCAAGCTAATAGGTCTAAAATCCCTCGATTCTTTTGCACTTTTCTTCTTTGGGATTAGGCTATGAATGTAGAATTAAAACTTCTTTCAAACCTCCCTTGTTAATGGAAGTGTTGAAAAGTCTCCATTATGTCACCTTTCACCACCTCCCAGCATTTGATATAAAACCCCATAGTAAAGCCATCTGGTCTTGGTGTTTTATTAGTTGCACACTGCTTTAAACACCTTAGAACTTCTTCCTCATCAAAGCTTCTTTCAAGATCCTCTTTTTCCTCCCCTGTCAACCTTGGGCAATTTAAAAAATTGTTGGCAGGTCTCTACTGCAACTCCTCTGTATAAAGCTTCTGATAGAACTCACTATTTCCCGTTGGATTCTTTTTGGTTCTTGACAATGTTCCTTTGGACTAGCAGTTGGTCTATGTTATTGCACCTCTTGTGTGCATTAGCTATCTTATGGAAGAACTTGGTGTTCTTATCACCTTCCTTTAATCAAATTGATCTTGATATTTGCCTCCAGTAGATCTCCTCATTTTTTATCAGATCCTCCAAGTTCTGAAGTAACCTTGTCTTTTATGTTGCCTCATCCTTAGTTAGACCTCTATCAGTAGCAATGTTTTCCATAGCAGCCAGCTTTTCGAGTAAGGATTTCCTATGGAGAAACGAATGGTGTGGCTGATTCTTTAGATGGATACAGTCACCTATTGGACGCAAAGAAGGGTTGACAAATGCCAGCTACCTTCCTGATTATATATTTTTGTGAGCTCACATGTTGCTTGAGAAAACTCCTCACTTTTTCTCCTTTTTCAAGCTCTTATGGAAACAATGCATAAGGAAGCAAACAAGTCTCCCTAAATTAGAAGCTATTGTATAGTTCATTGTACTTACAAATCTGTCAAATTTCCCTCATTTTAACCTTTTAGCATTATCTATGAAGTATACCACAAATGTGATTTTTCATTAAGTTTTGTGATTTCTTTCCTAGTGCACTGGATATCAGATATATGTGGATATATATCGTTTTCTTCTTCCGCTAATAGTTGTTTAATATTGATAACATGAAATAACAAAAATAAAAATCCAAAGGGAACTTACTCTTGATTCATTGTACCCGTCAATGACTAAAGTCTCCAGATCCGATGAACTCTGTAGAAAAGTGCAAATTCCAGGGAAATCCAATTGCTTCAATTTTGCATTAAGTTGTAAAAATTTCCAGCTTGATGGTGGAGGCTGCCACCCTTCCAACTCCATTATGGACAGGTACTTATGAACCAAATAGAGAAACCAGAATATGTCAAAACAAGGAAATGTTGCATACTTCATAGTGACATGCAAATTGTTACAGTGTGCAAGGTTGGTTTGGAGATCCAAAACTAGACTTTTAAACACATTGAAAAACCATTCACATGACCAAAAGATTATGATCAACATAAATGAATTGCAAACTTTTATTCTCAACGTTCATCATCCAAAATTTTGTCCAAAAGATCTTGTTTCAATCACCTGCCACTTTACAACTAGATCGATACAAGTATATAATTATTTAGTACTTACCAACTTGATTATCAGATTATCCTAAATATATTGTCACTACTAATGTTAGTAAACTAATGAATTGAACTGCTAAGAAGTCCCAAATTGGGAAAAAAAATATTCAAGAATTTTCGATAGTGAATACTATAAATAAACTTGGATGCACCAGGGACCTAATTCAAGATTCGTGACATGGGCAACGCTGTGAAAAAGTTCTTTCAAACAGGTAGACTCCTTCCTCTGCATTGAGTCTTGCTCTTTGAAATGAAAATCAAAATCAAAATTAAGGACCACAGTAACAAGCGAAGCCACATTTCTCAAGTATATCCCACGGCATGACTCCAAAATTTCTAACATTTGAATATATAGGGCTAATATTTCAAGCCATACATCACATTCCTCAGTTTCTAAGTTTTCTATGATCAATTCTCTTCACTTCACATTGCTGATTTCCAGACGATGAAATCCATAAAAATGATCCAATTTCAAGCACTCCAAAATGGGGCAACCAAATAATACCTTTTCCATATCATGATCCGACAAATTCATGTATCTAAATGAAAGCGAAACCATACCACACCAGTTCACATTAGCTAAAGGGTTCAATATACAGTTATTTATAACCAACTTTCTCCATGATGTATTCTTATATGCGAACTGAGGAAACTCATATTCAGATTCACAATTAAGTTCAAAATGTTCAACATTTGCTAGTTTAGTTGCAAAATATACGCATAGATTGATATCTTTATCATACCTAAATAGGGTCAGGAAAATCAACACTCACTTCAAATTTTTTGATTTTCTGGCAACACCTCCAATAATGAAGCTCTCTATGGGTGGAAATTATGAAATCATGAACAACCTTTTCCGAGCGGCCGGAATAGAAGGAATCATCGGGGAATTATATATCAATTGATGCTGGAACAGACATCCAAAGAAACCACCATCGCTTGGATAATAAGCTGGTTCTCACAACCTTTTTACTGTCTTCATACAACATAGAGAGAATGTGAATTAGAATTGTGTCGGCCAAATCGCTCAGTTGGTCTTCTCTCTTCTTGCTTTTCTTCGCCATTGGAGAAATGAAGAACTAATTTGAGGGTTAGGGGTTTGGGTTATCACATTTAAATTGAGAGGGTTGTCTATGCATATAAGGGGATTTTGGTCATTTTATTTTTTGTAATTTCTCCGTTGTAATTTGTTTATCTTTTTGGTTGGCAAATAGGTCCGGTGAACCCCTGTACTTGTATCAGTTTGTATTACAGACCCTTCTACTTAACATTTTACCTACTCAACTCTTATATACACTCAATAAAACGCAATACATCAAACCTCTCTGACCATTGATCGTGTTTATGTGGCATTAAAATGATTGAGTTGGCAAGAGAGTGTGACTACACGCCTGTTAAGGCAAGTGAACACCATTATTTAAATTATAAGAGAATAAAATAATAAACTTAAAAAAAGAAAAAAAAAATTCTTCTTTCACCCAACCCACCTACTTTTTCAGCCATCTCCATCCTTGCCCAACCATTTTTTTTCTTTCTCTGGTACACCAGAGACGGCAAGAAGCCTCCTAGCATGCTGGTACGTCGGAGGCAGCGAAGAGTTTCTTGGCCTTCTAGTATGCCGGAGAGGATGGAGAGCATAGGGGGTCCCTAGTGGTTCGCAACAGTCGGTGATGGTGAGTGGCGAGGAGCTACTGCGACGGCTTAGGATATCTGGATTTGTGGAGGTTGGAGAAGGAGGAAAGAAAAGTGGTGAGGGTGTGCGATAAAGATGGAAAGAGTATTTGTGGTCTCGCCGGCCAGAGCATTGGTGGCAGCAACGACTTTCTCCGGCGGTTGGGTCATTTCACGGTAAAAATGGCAGATGATGTGAGGAGACCCAAAATTTTAATCTAAAAGAATAATAAATTAAAATTTAATTTATCAAAATTGCCTCAAAACTTTTTGATTTTTTTTGTCAAAAAAGAAATTATTATAAAAATAAAAAATGATGTGGCAAATTTTATCTGACATGGAGTGTGACATCAGCGCGATTGAGAGTCACGATGAGTTGAAAGGGTTCAACAGGTTGAGTTTTGATGGGTTCAAGGGTCCAGATGACAAAGGGATAAGTAGAAGGTTGACAATACAAACTCATATAAGTACAAGGGTCTACCAGACCCTTTTGCCTCTTTGGTTCTTCAAATTTTAACATAATATCTTTTGATGACTCCTAGTAAGAGACTCATAATATGGATTGTACTAATGAGCAACCCACTCTTCCTCCTTAGGATAGAGATATGTGAAGGTCTCATAAAATTAAGGGAAAAGTCATAAATTCACCACTAAACTTGTCTCGAAAAGTCGGTTACACGCTTAAACTAATATGGTGACCTATTACACACATTTGCTACTAAATAGTGAATTTTTTTACCCCTAAGACGTGTAGTACCACTCTCACAATAGGAGGTGTATCACACTTGCGCCACATCAGTGTCATGTCACTGCCACATCACATGCCATGTCAAATTTTAACAAAAATTCTCCCTATCATTCAATTGTTTCTTCTTCAATGAACACCACCATGAAACAACTACCATTGCCGCCATATTACTACCAAATCTATATATTTCACCATGAAAATCAAAATAGTCACCATAAATTTCACAACCTACGATCAAATCCACCATCGAAATCATACTATCACCATTATCCCCACAAAAACTATAAAGATCTACAAGAAAATTTGACAACCATAAACAAACGCATCACCAAAATTACATCATCACCATCAAAAGGTATAAACCCGCCACCAAATTTCACTATCACCAACAAATTCATCATTATTTTTTATTTTTTAAACTTAATCATTAATTTTATCAACCACCAACAAAGCCGAAGAGAAAAATCATAATAAAAATTGTGAAATCGAATAATCATTAAAATAGGATATGATGGGGGTGGGGGAGAGGATTTTGGTGGAGGTATAGTGGGGGTGGATGGAAATTGGGTATGAAAAAATGATGAAAAAGAATAAAGAAGAAGAAGAAGGAGGTTGCCTGTGAAGAAGAAGAAGAGGCATAGGGTGGGGGTACGGTGATAGTAGAAAGAAGATTCTAATTTTTATACTTTATTACTGTCAAACGCGCTTTTATTTTTTATTTTTTTCCACATCAGTTTTAGGGGGTAAAAAAATTCATTTTTAAATAGTAAATGTGTGTAATAGGTCGTTATGATAGTTTAAGTGTGTAACTGACTTTTCAAGATAAGTTCAAGGGTGAATTTATGTCTTTTCCCTAAAATTAAACGCTATGAATGTTTCCATATTTGTGGAACAATTGAACATTGTTAAAGTGGAGAAGAATTTTCTAATTTTGATAGTGATGTTGAAACTGCCCATGTTATTTAGGTGCTTAACATCACCATCTTCATCGAAGGAGAAACAACAGACGCTAATGTTGGTTATGACAACAATCATAGTGCAACATTTAAAATTTCATATTTATCATGAACAAGAACAACAATATTATTGAGGTGATAATTGCTATTATTTTGTCAGACAATTTACTTATCATGTTATTTCTTTTGTCAAGTTATTAATATTGAGATTTTTAGTCCCAATTTATGTGGCACCAATAGAATTTCAAGAGTCGACTAAATTTTCAATATGTTTTTTTAAAAAATATATTAAGTTTTTAATTATGGTGGCTTATAGCTTCTTTTTTTTGTAATTTTCAAATATATATATATATAAATTGATAAATTAACTAAAATGGAGAAATCACACAAAAAATGACCAAAATGCCCTTATATGCCAAAGAATGCATCCCTCTCATAACAGAGTATATATATCCAACCCAATTTAAATTTGACTCGCCTTTTACTGAGTTCTTCATTTCTCTGAATCAGTCCTAACCCCCAAAGTAGTTCTTCATTTCTTCTTCTCCAATCTCCAATGGCGAAAGAAGACCGACTCAGTGATTTTCCCGACTCAATTCTAATTCACATTCTCTCTATGATATGTGAAAACACTAAAGATAGTAAAAATGTAGTGAGAAGCAGTGTATTATCTAAGCGATGGCTGTTTCTTTTGATGTATGTTCCAATATCACTTGATTTCAATTTATGTAACATTCTTTACGATTCCGTAATGCAAGATTTGGTAAATTCCACGCATAGAGAGCTTCATTATTTTAGGTCTTTCAAGAAAATTCAAGTTGAATATGTATAATGCTAGGCCGGAGGAGTTTGTTAAAGATGTCGATTTATGGATATATTTTGCAACTAAACTAGCAAACGTCGAAGATTTTGAACTTGAATGTGAATTTGGGCACTGCTAGAAAGAGTGACCCCGGGGGGCACCCAACCAGAGAGTCCACTCCCAGCCCAGCTAGAAAGAGCGACTCGAGGACACCCAACCAGCAGCACACTCTCAGCCCAGCTAGAAAGAGAGGCCCGGGTGTCACACCCCTGGATAGTAACTAAGAAAGATCGAAATACCTAATCCACTACTAAAGACTCACCCACGGGTCCCTCTTTCTAGCTGGGCTGGGAGTGGACAGTCTGGTTGGGTGCCTCTCGGGGTCACTCTTTCTAGCTAGGCTGGGAGTGCATTGCTGGTTGGGTGGAGTCTGATGGATTATCTTGGTTACATTGGGCTGGGAGCCCGATTTTCTTCTTTCTCAGTAGACTTAGCTATTCTGTGTACCTGTCGGGCTTGTGGGGGTCCATTCAGGCTATATTTAAACTTGCGCACGAGTATACCTTCTGGGCTTATAGGGTCCAGTTAGGTTATTTTAGTTTTACTTAATTTATTTCTGGTATGCTCGTGTGCTTTATTTTCATATTCGCTTTGAGCTCTCTATGTCTAGATTCTATCATTTCATATTGTTTTTACCCTTTTTGCTCAGTCGGTCTTTGATGCCTACCGAGTGCCTTTTGTTTTGGTACTCATGCTACACTTTGCATCGATTTCGTGATGCAGGTCCCAGTACCAGTTACCAGCGGTGATTAGCTTCAGCCCTCTTCTGCAGTTGTGATTCAGAGACGAGGGTGAGCACTTGGTGTTTTGGGTTTGTTTTGTCTTCTTTTTTTTATTTTAGCTAGTCGTGTTGCCTTTAGGACACGCTTTGTTGTGGTCCACTTTTGGGACTTGTACTCTTTATTAGATAGTTATGTACTAGTGAATTCCAGGTTTTGGGTTGCTTCCGCCTTGTTGTCCGTGTTTAGATTATTATTTTCGTTAGTTTCTGCCCTTTCGCTCATTACTTGATATTCTGGGTTACAGGTTGACTTACCTACTGGTAGGGTATAGTAGGTGCCATCATGACTCGAGAAATCAGGTCGTGACAAAATTAGAACAAGCTTTCTTACATGATGATTAAAGAATGAACAGAGCACTTAGACATGAAGAACTACTAATAACTCCTTAATACTGACAAGTGCAATCCAAGCCTTGTTTATCAGCTCAATCCAGTTTAAAACATAAAGTAACAGATGTTAAGTATGTTGCGATTAGTACAAACAATAGTGGCTAAAGGTTATCTATAAGAAAAGATAACTGAAACTTGTGTAGAGGATCTTGGAAAACTCAGGAGCTCCTGTTCCATATCCGAACTCCTTTTGCTTCTGGCAACAATGACAAACTTTTCTAGCACAATTACATGCTTGAGCAAATATTTTACCAACGGCAGCACAGACCCAGAAAAGTTCAGGAGCTTGATGGTTTTCAGATGTGGAAATGAACCGTTAAAATTATGTGTCTCAAACCTCTTGGATTGTTCGTCCTTATTTGTGTACTTCAACAGATGGTCCTGTATGAAAGAATCCATTATATTAACCTATTTATTATCCTTAGATAGAAACAGGAAGCCAAGGATTTGATTGTGGATAAAATAAAAGGTGATGAATTTTTTAATTCAAGGAACATCTAGTGCTTAGCAAATGTCATAATCTGGTACATGGAAACAATAAAAATATGGTCAAAGCATCTGATCTTTTATACCCCTCACATGAAGGTGCGCACTATCAAATAGCTTTTTTCCAACAACTACAAAAAGTTTAACTCATAGAGTCTATTTTGATAGTGACAACATGAATCGAAGCAACACAAATTGAACTGTTTTATAAAGGGAAAATAAATCAAGAGAACAAAAAGCTTTTTTGAACGTCTTACAAGAAAAAAGAGTAATTAATAAGCACAGCTGCAACAGATTTACAAAGAGAAATCATAAACTTTTGAGACTAGAAAAGAAGAATTTGAACAAAAAAAATATGGCTGGAGCATTTGCACTTTCCTATGGGCTTATTGTGTCTTAAACATCATACTAAGAAGCATTTGGGTGGAAGCCGACTCCTTACTTATTGAGAATGTTATCAAGCGAGTTGCAAAACCTTATTGGCAATGTGAACCTATTATTGAAAAGATTAAAGAGTTGATTCATAAGTCGAGGTGACACACTATAACGGAGAAGCAAATGGTGTGGCTAATTCTTTAGTTGGATACAGTCACCTATTAGACACAAAGAAGGGTTGACAAATGTCAACTCCCTTCCTGATTATATATTTTTGTGAGCTCACATGTTGCTTGAGAAAACTCCTCACTTTTTCTCCTTTTTCAAGCTCTTATGGAAACAATGCGTAAGGAAGCAAACAAGTCTCCACAAATTAGAAGCTATTGTATAGTTCATTAAGTACTTGCAAATCTGTCAAATCCCCCTCCTTGTAACCTTTTAGCATTATCTATGAAGTATACACAAAGGTGATTTTTCATTAAGTTTTGTGATTTCTTTCCTAGTGCAATGGATAGCAGAAATATGTGGATATATATCTTCTTCTTCCACTAATAGTTGTTTGATATTGATAACATGAAATAACAAAAATAAAGGTCCAAAGGAACTTACTTTTGATTCTTTGTATTCGTCAATGATTAAAGTCTCAAGATCCAATGAACTCTGTAGAAAACAGCAAATTCCAAGGAAATTCAATTGGTCCAACTCTGAGCTAAGCCGTAAGAATTTCCAGCTTGATGGTGGAGGTTGCCACCCTTCCAATTCCAGTATGGACAGGTACTTATAAACCAAATAGAGAAACCAGAATATGTCAAAACAAGGAAATGTTGCATACTTAATAGTGACATGCAAACTGTTAAACAGTGTGCAAGGTTGGTTTAGAGATCCAAAAAAGGACTTTTGAAAAACCATTCACATGACCAAAAGATTATGATCAACATAAATGAATTGCAAACTATTTTATTCTCAACATTCATCATCCAAAGTTTTATCCAAAAGATCTTGTTTCAATCACTTGGCCACTTTGCAACTAGATCAGTACAAGTATGTAATTATTTAGTACTTACCAACTTGATTGTCAGATTATCCTAAATATATTGTCACTACTAATGTTAATAAACTAATGAATTTAACTGCAAATAAGAAGTCCCAAATTGGGGGGAAAAAATCAGAATTTTTGATAGTGACGACTATGAATAAACCTGGATGCACCAGGGACCTAATTCAAGATTCTCGACATGGGCAACGCTATGAAAAAGTTCCTTCAAACAGGTAGACTCCTTCCTCTGCATTGGTTCGTGCTCTTCGAAATGAAAATCAAAATTAAAATTAAGGACTGCAGTAACAAACGAAGCCACATTTCTCAAGTATATCCCACGGCACGACTCCAGAATTTCCAACTTTTGAATATATGGGGCTATTATTTCAAGCCATAGATCACATTCATCAGTTTCTAAGTTGTCTATGATCAATTTTCTGGACTTCACATTGCTGATTTCGAGGCGATGAAATCCCCAAAAATGGTCCAATTACAAGCATTTCAAGTTAGGGTAACCCGATAATATCTTTTCCATGGCACCATCCGTCAAATACATGGATCTAAATGAAAGAGAAACCATACCACACCAGTTCACATTAGCGAAAGGGTTCAATATACAGTTATTTATAATCAACTTTCTCCATGATGTATTCTTATATCCGAACTGAGGAAACTTATATCCAGATTCACAATTAAGTTCAAAATGTTCAACATTTGCTAGTTTAGTTGCAAAATATACCCATAGATCGATATCTTTATTATACTTAATAGGGTCAGGAAAATCGACACTCACTTAAAATTTTCTGATTTTCTGGCAAGACCTCCAATAATGAAGCTCTATATGGGTGGAAATTATGAAATTACGAACACCCTTTTTCGAGCAGCAGGAATAAGAGTAATCATCGGGGAATTGGATATCAATTAATGCTGGAACAGACATCCAAGGAAACCGCCATCGCTTAGATAATAAGCTGGTTCTCACAACATTTTTACTGTCTTCATGCAACATAGAGAGAATGTGAATTAGAATTGTGTCGGCAAATCGCTGAGTCGGTCTTCTCTCTTCTTGATTTTCTTCGTCATTGGAGAAATGAATAACTAATTTGGGGGTTAGGGGTTTGGGTTATCACATTTAAATTGAGAGGGTTGTCCGTGTATATAAGGTCATTTTGTTCATTTTAATTTTTGTAATTTCTCCGTTGTAATTTGTTTATCTTTTTGGTTGGCAAAAAGGTATGATTAACCCCTATACTTGTACCAGTTTGTATTATGGACCCTTCTACTAAACATTTTACCAACTCAACCCTTACGCTCAATAAAAAATAATATATCAAACCTCTCTGACCATTGATCATGTTTATGTGACATTAAAATGATTGAGTTGGCAAGAGAGTGAGACTGCACGCCTGTTAAGACAAGTGAACACTATTATTTAAATTAAAAAAATATTTAAATTATAAGAGAATAAAATAATAAACTTAAAAAAAGAAAAAAAAACCCTGTTCTTTCACCCAACCCACCTACTTTTTCAGCCATCCCCATCCTTGCCCAACCACTTTTTTTCTTTCTTCTTTTTTCTTTAGGTGGTCTGGTACATTAGAAACAGCAAGGAGCCTCCTAGCATGCTGGTACGTCGGAGGCAGCGAGGAGTTTCTTGGCCTTCTGGTATGCCGGAGAGGATGGAGAGCATGGGGGGTCCCTAGTGGTTTGCAGCTACCGGCAATGGTTCGCAATGGTCGGTGATGGTGAGTGGCGAAGAGTTGGTGCGACGGCTTAGGGTTTCTGGATTTGTGGAGGTTGGAGAAGGAGGAAAGCAAAATGGTGAGGGTGTGCACTGAAGATGGAGAGAGTATTGTGGTCTCGCCGGCAAGAGGAGTGGTAGAAGCAGTGACTTTCTCCGGCAGTTAGGCCATTTCACGGTAAAAATGGAAGTTGATGTGAGGAGACCCAAAATTTTAATCTAAAAGAATAATAAATTAATATTTAATTTGTCAAAATTGCATCAAAACTTTTTGATTTTTTTTTGTCAAAAAAGAAATTATTATAAAATATAATATGATGTGGCAAATTTTATCTGACATGGAGTGTGACATCAACGCGATTGAGAGTCACGATGAGTTGAAAGGGTTCAACAGGTTGAGTTTAGATGGGTTCAAGGGTCCAGATGACAAAGGGGTAAGTAGAAGGGTTCACAATACAAACTCATACAAGTACAAGGGTCTACCAGACCCTTTTGCCTTTTTGATTCTTCAAATTTTAACATAATATCTTTTGATGACTCCTATCTAGTGAGAGACTCATAATATGGATTGTACTAATGAGCAACCCAATCTTCCTCCTTAGGACTATAGGGATATGTGAAGTTCTCATAAAATTAAACGCCATGAATGTTTTCATATTTGTGGAACAACTGAACATTGTTGAAGTGGAGAAGAATTTTCTGATTTTGATAGTGATGTTGAAACTGCCCATGGTATTTAGGTGCTTAACATCACCATCTTGAGAAACAACGGACGCTCATTTTGGTTATGACAACAATCATAGTGCAACATTTGAAAATTTCATATTTATCATGAACAAGAACAATTTTATTATTGAGGTGATAATTGCTATAATTTTGTCATGCAATTTGCTTATCATGTTATTTCCTTTGTCTCAAGTTATTAATATTGAGATTTGTAGTCCCAATTTATGTGGCACCAATATAATTTCAAGAGTCAACTAAATTTTCAATATGTTTTTTTAAATATATTAAGTTTTTAACTATAGTGGCTTATAGTTTTTTTTTTCGTAATTTTGAAATATATATATAAAAAAAAACTAAGATAAATAAACCAAAATGGAGAAATCACACAAAAATGACCAAAATGCACTTATGTACCATAACAGAGTATATACATCCAACCCAATTTAAATTTGACCTTCCTTTAACTGACTTGTTCCTTTTCTCTCAATCAGCCCTAACCCCCAAATTAGTTCTTCATTTCTTCTTCTCTAATCTCTAATGGCGAACGAAGACCGACTCAGTAATTTGCCCGACTCAACTTTGATTCACATTCTCTATATGATGTGTGAAAACACTAAAGATAGTAAAAATGTAGTGAGAAGCAGTGTATTATCTAAGTGATGGCAATTTCTTTGGAAGTATGTTCCAGTATCACTCGATTACTACTTTGAGGAAAATTCCTACGATGATAAAATGCAAGAATTCGTAAATTCCATGAATAAAGAGCTTCATTATTTTAGGTCTTTCAAGAAAATCAGAAAATTGAAGTTGATTATGTTTTATGCTTTGTTGGATGAGTTTGTTAAAGATGTCGATTTATGGATATATTTTGCAACTCAACTAGCAAACGTCGAAGATTTTGAACTTGAATGTGAATCTGGATATGAGTTTCCTTAGTTTGCATATAAGAATACGTCATTGAGGAATTTGGATTCACGGTCCTGTACAGTAAACCCTTTAGCTAATGTGAACTGGAGTGGTATCATTTCTCTTTCATTTAGTGACATGTATTTGAAGGATGGTGTCATGAAAAAGATATTATTTGGTTGCCCTAAGGAGTGCTTGAAATTCTACTGTTCTTATGGATTTCATCGTCTGGGAATCATCAATGTGGAGTCGAGAAAATTGGTCATAGAAAGGTTGTGTTATGATCGTGCATGTGACGAATGGCTTGAAATAATAGCCTTATATATTCAAAAATTGAAAATTTTGGGGTCGTGCGAAGGGATACGCTTGAGAAATGTGGATTCGCTTGTCACTGCAGTCCTTAATTTTAGATTTGATTTTAATTCTGATTTTGAAGATGAAGAGGAAGACCCATTGCAGAGGAAGAGAAAAGAGTCTACTTGTTTGAAGGAACTTTTTCACAGCATTGCCCATGTCGAGAAGCTTGAATTAGGTCCCTTGTGCATCCAGGTTTATTCATACTCTTCACTATCCAAAATTCAGAATATTTATTTTTGAATTAGGTCCCTGGTGTATTATTTCCTTGTTTTGACATACTCTGGTTTCTCTATGTGGTTTCTAAGTACCAGTCTGTACTGGAATTTGGAGGATGGCAGTCTCCACCATCAAGCTGGAAATTCTTACAACTTAGCACAACCTTGAGGCAATTGGATTTCCCTGGAATTTGCAGTTTTCTACAAAGTTCATCGGATCTTGAGACTTTAGTCATTGACGGGTACAAAGAATCAAGCGTAAGTTCCCTTTGGACCTTTAATTTTGTTACTTCATCTTATCAACTATCAAACAACTGGTAGTGGAAAAAGACGACAACATATATCCACATATTTCTGATAGGATTACACTAGGAAAGGAATCACAAATTAAAACTTAATGAGAAGTCGCCTTCGCGATATACTTCATAGTCCATAGATAATGCTAAAAGATTACAAGGAGGGGGATTCGACTGATGAGAAGATTTGTAAGTACTTGATGAACTTATACAATATCTTCTAATTTGTGGAGACTTGTTTGCTCCCTTGTGCATTGTTTCCATAGGAACTTGAAAAAGGAGAAAAAGGGAGGAGTTTTCTCACAAAATGATCTAATCGGGAAGGGAGCTGCCATTTGTCAACCCTTCTTTGTGTCTATTAGGTGACTGTATCGAATCAGCGACGCCATTCGCTTCTCCGTAATAGTGTGTCACATTGACTTATGAATCAACTCTTTAATCCTTTCAATAATAGGTTCATATTGCTAATAAGGTTTTTCAACTCGCTTGACAACATTCACAATAAGTAAGGAGCGGTTTCCAGTTCAAATGCTCCAGTCATATTTTTTGTTCAAATTCTTCTTTTCTAGTCTCAAAAGTTTATGATTTCTCTTTCTTAAATCTGTTGCAGCTGCGTGCTTATTATTCCTTTTTCTTATAAGACATTCAAAAGAACTTTTTGTTCACTCGATTTATTTTCCTTCATAAAACAGTTCAAATTGTGTTCCTTTGATTCATGTTGTCACTATCAAAATACTCTGAGTAAACTTTTTGTAGTTGTTGGAAACAGATGTTTAACAAGTAATAGCACTCACCTTCGTGCGTGGGGATTAATGATCAGATGCTTTGAACATTTCCACATTGTAACATTTTCTAAGCACTGAGATGTTCCTTGAATTTGAAAACTCATCACCTTTTTATTTTAGCCGCAATTGACTCCTTGGCTTCCTGCTTCTATCTAAGATAGGTTAATATAGCAAATCTTTTTCCTACAGGCCCAGCTGTTATGTTACCCAAATAAGGATGAACAGATCAAGAGGTTTGAGACATATAATTTTAGTGGCTCATTTCTACATCTGAAGACCATCAAGATCCTTGACTTTTCTGGGTCCATGCTGCCGTTTGTAAAATATTTGCTCAAGCATGCAAGTGTGCTAGAAAAAATTGTCATTGTTGCCAGAAGCAAAATGAGTGATGAGTCTTTGGATGTAAAAATGGTACGGGATCTCCTGCTCTTTCCAAGATCCTCTCCGCGAGCTTCAGTTATCTTTTCTTATACATAACCTTTGGCCACTATTGTTTGTATTAATCGCAACATACTTAACATCTGTGACTTTATGTTTGAAATTGGATTGAGCTGATAGACAAGCCTTGGATTGCACTTGTATGTATCCAAGGAGTTATTAGTTCTCTTGTCCAAGTAAACAATGTGTTCATTCGTTAATCATCATGTAAGAAAGCTTGTTCTACTGTATTATTGATCCCTGCGTTATTAATCTTTGAACCAAATGACCTTGTGATTTCAGTACATATTGTTGTATCCTGATTCCTAATCGTGCTTTTATACTGAAAATTTAAGTTTTGAGAATCATTTCTCCAAAATAGTACTTCAAGATTCATTACTTGTGCAAGGACTTGTTTCTTTGGCCTATGCTATTTGAATTGGTGGAAAAGAAACTTTAAATATTAAATTCTACTTTTCTAATTACATTTTATACTACCTTTTTTTTTTGACAAAGCATTTCAATAGTCCTTAGATTCATTACTTGTGCAAGGACTTGTTTCTTTGGCCTATGCTATTTGAATTGGTGGAAAAGAAACTTCAAATATTAAATTCTACTTTTCTAATTACATTTTATACTACCTTTTTTTTTGACAAAGCATTTCAATAGTCCTACTAAGGTGAGTCAACTATATGAATCTTTAGTAAACCTTACATATTTATTACTCCATTTAATTAACATAATATCCTTTGATGACTCCTCTTCAAGTAAGAGACTCATAATTTGGATAGTACTCAGGAGCAACCCACTCTTTCTCCTAGGGATTATAGCGATACATGAAGTTCTTATAAAACCTCCATTCACAAGGCATTGAATGACTAACACACTCACAATTTGATTGTGTAGATTTACAGTCTCAAATATCAGTCACAGGGGCTCAGTAAATAAATTACTTAAGATTTTAACTTATATACACTAACATTATAGTTGGTAACAAGCAATTCTTCATGCCTCGTGAAAAAGTTCAAGATGCATTTCGAGAAATTTGCAACTAAATTTAAATAAACACATTGTTACTTACACATGAACTATTACAACTCCTTAACTACTAACAAGTGCGTGTGTGCGTGCTAACCTTGTCTCTATCAGCTAGAAACAAGTTTCAAACATGAGAAAATACAACTGAAACGTGCAGAGAAGATCTTGGAAAACTTAAGAACTCCTGTTTCATTTTAACAAAATTCTGACACAAACCATTCCCTCCTAATCTGACAACAATGGTGAACTTTTCTAGCACCGTTGCAATCTTGAGCAAATGTTTTTTCAATGGAAGTATATACTTATTTTCACTCGGTGCTCCACGAAAGTAAATGATCTTGATGGTCTTCAGATGTCGTAATGAGCAGTCAAAATTATGTGTCTCAAACCTTCTACTTTGTTCATCCTCATCAACAAACCTTGCCACCAGGTCCTGCAGGAAAGGATCCACTAAGATTAGATGGTCATTCTCTCCTTAGATGGAAGTAGAAAGCCAAGGGAGTTGATTGGACAAAATAAAAAGGTGATAAAAATTTTATTCAAGGAACAAAGTCAAGTGCTTAGCGAATGTTTCAAAATGGTACGTGCTTACAACAACAAAATGCTTCAAAGCTTTCATCAAAGTTGGTCTATTATCTCCTCGCATAAACATCTTTTACATACAACTAGCAAAAAGAAGTTGATTGTAGAATTAATTGGCTTACTCATTCAATCACTTTTGTCAGTGACAACATGAATTTTTTGTCAAAGCAACTCAAGTTGGACTGTTTTTTCGAGATAAATTGAGAGAACAATCATCTTAACGTCTTGCCAAAAAAAAGAAGGGGTGGGTGATGGTGGGGGGAATAATAAGCATGTTGATTCAACAAAGATAAACTATCAACCTTCAAGATTAAAAGCGTATTCTGAAATCCTTGGAAAGCATGATTCAAATTAAATTTCCAGAATCTAAACTACGCATTCTGGGAGCAACATCTGTAAACACATTGAGAAATATTCACCTGGATGGACAAGCACTATTGTAGAATCATCCAAACCTTATCTAGAATGGGTAAAACTAAATACGGATGGAAGTTGAAGACCAGGACAATGTAGACCAGGTAGCATAGTATTAGTAAGGAATTCTTCTGGTGATATCATGGCATATGCAATCACACTAGACCATGGAACAAACAACACTGCTAATGCTTTTGCACTTTCCTATGGATTTAAATGATGTCTTGACATGGTATTAGAAATATTTGGGTGGAAGCTGACTCTTTACTTACTGTGAATACTGTCAAGGGAGTATCCAGAGAAGCCAATGGTGTGGCTGATTCTTTAGCTGGATATACTCACCTATTGGACGCAGAGAATAAAATCTCCATATTTAAGTCACTATCAAGAGAAGGTACTTCAAAATAAATAAAGCCCAAAGCTAACCTCAAATCAGGTAACAAGATGACCTTCCCGATTAGATCTTTTGTGAGCACATATGTTACTTGAGGATACTCCTCACTTTTTCTACTTTTTTGTTCTTATGGGAACAATGTACAGGGGAGCGAGTTTCCACAAGTTAGAAGCCCATGAGGTAACACTAGGTGATATCTTCCCATTTTCCTAACCCTTGAACAGAGCTACCAGGTACTTGTGCTAGTGGGAGGTAGCACATATCCGATGGAATAGTTAAGGTGCGCCCAAGCTGGCCCTAACACCACTATCATTAAAAAACGGTTATATTCTACAATCTTCAAAGATCGGAATTTTCTCAACCTTTCTCTTTTCTTGACGATTGAACCGGTTCAAGTCTTACTTTTTTTGAAGAGGTAAGGAAGTCAAGTCCTCCTCTTTGTACTGTCTTACCATTATCTTTGAATATACCACTAAGATGGTTTGAAGTTCTTTTTAAAGTTCTAGAGTTTTTTTACTAATGTACTTGAGAACAGAAGTATATTGATATATAGAGTCTTTTTGTCCAATGATAATTGTTTGATATAGATAACGATGAAGTATAACAAAAAGAAAAAGGTCCAGAGGAAACTTACTCGTGTTCCATACCAGTTAATGACCAATTTCTCAAGATCCAACGAACTTTGTAAAAAGCTGCAAATTCCAAGGAGGTCCACTGATTCAAAGCTTGCACTAAGTTTTAAGAATTTCCTCCCTGATGGTGGAGACTGCCAACCTTTCCACTCCAGTATGGACAGATGCTTATAAACCAAAAATATGTCAAAACAGGGAAATGTAACATACTTAACAAATGACCTGAAAATTATCAAACAATTCGTAAAAATGGCTTGGACTGCATTTTGCCACATCAAAGTGTTCAAAGGTTGATTTGGAAACCCAAAGATGGACTTTTGAACACTTTGAAAGTTCATATGACTTAAAAGAGTATGACCAATATAGGACTATCCAAATTTATACTAGTTGTTTTGTCAATTGCAAACACTTTACTCTCACAGTTCATCTTCCAAAATTTTGTTCAAAAGGTTTCATTTCAATCACCTTCCATTGTCCAACCGAATTGGCTATGAGAATGTAAATTTTTTAGTACTTATAAACTTAGTTATCCTAAGTAGTGGCACTTCTAATGATACTAAACTGATAAAATCCAACAACAACAAATAAAAAGTCCCAAAATGAAAATAAAAAATAAATTCCAAATTTTGGATGGTGAAAAGTATGAATAAACCTGGATGCACCAGGTACCCAATTCAAGATTCTCGACATGGGCGACACCGTGAAGAAGTTCCTTCAAGTAGCCACACTCCTTCTCCAAGCTCTGTTGTTCTTCATTGTAAAAATCCTCCAAGGTGTATTCTTCATCGTCATGATCAATATATAGAAAGAAGACTGCTTTGATGACAATAGTAACAAGCGAAGCCACATTTCTTTGCCGGATGCGTATCTCATCACAATACCCTAAAAGTTGCAACTTTTGAATATGTGGAGCAAATATTTCTAGCCAAGGGCCATTTTTGTTACCTCGGTAACCTTCTATGGTCACTTCTCTCAGCTTCACATTGTTAATTTCCAAACAATTGATCCCATAAAATGTCTTTAGTTCCAAGCACTCCAAATTAGGGCAACCAGCTAATATCTTTTTCATAGAACCATGTGTCAATTTCACATCTTCAAGTGAAAGAGAAATCAAATTACTCCAATTAACAGTACCAAAAGGGTTCAATTGACATCTACTTAAAACCAAATTCCTCAACAAGGTATTCTTATATGAAAACTGCGGAAACGTATATTCTTCTGAGTCTTCAAAATTGTAAAATACAAGAGTAAAACATTCAACATTAGCATCATTAATTGCGAAATGTACACATAAATCAACATCTTTAAGAAGTTTCTTCAGGTACCCAAATAAAATAACCCTGAATGTTGAGATTTTTTTGAAATACCTCCAGTAATAAAGGTCTCTATCAGTGGAAGCTAAATAACGATTTTCGAGTCGGCCGGATAACTGGATTTCTAGTGATACTGGAACAGATTTCCAAAGAGAGTGCCATTTTGAAGATAATACGCTGGTTCGCACAACTTGTTTACTGTCCGGTAACTTAGAGAGGATGAGAAGGAGAATCGAATCAGGCAAATCACTGAGCCGATCTCCAATCGCCGTGATTTTCCTTTGCATTTCCATGGAGTACAGTTGAGAAGGAACAATTCCTCTTAGGGTTTTTCTCAACTCATCTTTAGCTCATAAAATTAAACATCACCTCCAAATGAAAATTGAGAGGGATGTTTGTGCACGAAGGGCATTTTGGTCTTTTTTTTTGTGATTTATTTGTTTTAATTTGTTTATTTTTGTCTTTTCATATTTGAAAATTATTATAAATCACGATAATTAATAACTTGATATATTTAAAAGACATAAAAATTTGGATTAAATTCAAATAGTGTGTAACTTGATGTCGTTAAATATACACATAACATAAATAGAATAATATATAACTTTACGAGTATATATTATGATACAACGATTATACCATACCGGACATCGCTCGCTTACCAAATCAATCATTTGAGTAGTCTCCAAGAAATGAGGAGGAAGCAAAATTGTTTACGAAGTTTTTGAATGTGCGTGTAAGGACCTCAACTTCACCTATTTTTTCTAAGATCTCACACCAAATATTCTACTTTTCTAATTTTTTTTTTTTTTTTTTGACAAAGCATTTCGATAGTCCTACTAAATTGAGTCAACTATCTGAATCTTTAGTAAACCTTAACTATTTATCATTCCATTTAATTAAGATAATATCCTTTGATGACTCCTCCTCTAGTGAGAGACTCATAATTTGGATTGTACTCATGAGCAACCCACTCTTCTTCCTTGGGACTATAGCGATATGTGAAGTTCTCATCAAATCTTCATTCACAATGAATTGAATGACTAACACACTCGTAGTTTTTTACTATTTTTGATTATTTAACCTATAAAGAATAAAAAGAATATATCTCAATTTAGATACACATGTGATTCCTCTTATTTGTAGCAACACCTAATATAATTATGTCATAATCCTAGAGATTTAAAAGGGTATTACAAAAAAATTTTATGTGATATTGATGAATTCATTGATTTGATAATGCGGTAAATTTTATGATTAGACTATCTTTTAGCTTAAAGTCTACTAAATGTTGATCATTTTGTGAATCTCATAAAGATTATGACATGTTTTATGATTAACAAGTTTTATGTTAGATTGTTTAGAAGGTATGTGACTTAGGTTGAACAACGAAAGAGGGCTAGAGCATGGGTCAGGGTCAAATATGGACAGGGCCTATTCTAGATCTTTTCATTTCTTAGAAGATTTCTCGATTTGATTATCATCAACTTGATTATTTTCTTTTCATATACATATCAAGGTGATTCGCACAACATTTCAATGATATTGTTGAGACCAATTAATGAGACTTGGACCAAAAGAGTTTTTGCCTCCATCATTAGGTTGGATAATTCTCATTTTCGATGTTTTAGTCACACATTTCAATGACTCCCTTAATTATGTACGAAGAATTGTCCTATTAAGTAATGAGAAGGGGGCTACTAGTCCCTAAAAATGTCTTGTCTATAAGTTGCTTTGTCGATCCATCCCTTTGAATAGCAAAGTTGCTCGTGTCTCGTAAAGCCAAGAATTTTGTCAACTCGAAGTCTATGACGGAGGAACTTTCAATTCAATTTTCTTTTCATAGGCTCTTTTATTGAGACCAAAATTTATTTATTTGATTCAATTGTTTCTCGATTAATTTAAATAAAATCAAATATTAATAGTTTTTAAAAAAACAAACCCAAATAAAATTAGCTAGTTTAATTAATTTGATTCAATTTTTAATTTTCAAAATTAGGTATTTTATTTTACTATTTGGGACTATATAAAAATCCTATATGACTTTTGCTGTAAATCGGAAAAGCAATTCTGCCGGTTTTCGATGAGTGATGAAACTGCCGATTGCTCTCTGACCGGAGATGTAATCTACGAAATCCTTTTACGGCTTCCGGTGAAGTCACTGCTCCGATTCCGATCGGTCTCCAAGTCATGGTATTGTTACATCAGCAGCCGCGATTTTATTCAGATGCACCGTCGACAACCTGTCCATGAAAAGCTTCTCAGAGTAAGCGATAGAGGTCCTAGAGACATCCCTACTATCTCCTTCTTCTCTCTAGATCCGAAAATTACGACTGTTGTAGTTGATGATGAAATTGACGAACTCGGAGATTTCGATTCCGATTCCGATTCCGATCCGTCTGTTGTCGTTGTTGATTTGCCCTTTCCGTGTAGTCCCGACGATGAGGTACGGATCGTTGGTTCTTGTAATGGCTTATTATGTGTTCATTTCAATAGGAGTTCAAGCATTATTTTGTGGAATCCTGCAACTAGAAAGTATAAATTGCTTGAATCCCCTGATTGTGTCTCCTTTTATTCTGATCCTTTCTTCCCCTGTATAATGCTTGGTTTCGTCCCTCAAACTAATGATTACAAGGTTATTAAGCTTCCATCATCTAGTAAGAACCCTAAGGTTTGGGTTTACGCCCTGAATTCCGATTCCTGGGAAGAAATTGAAGCTCCTATTCTTCATGGTTTGCTTCCCAAAGGTGGGTCTGCAGTAGTTCTTAATCACTGCTTATATTGGTTATCGTATAGCAATGATGACGATAATGAACTCGATATAATTACTTGTTTTGATTTGTATAACCAAGTTTTTAGAAGGATTAAGCTACCGAATCTCGATAGTGTCTCTAACCTCACTATTCAGAAGCTTGTGATACTTAAGGGTTGTCTTTCTATGATTATATATTCTGGGAATGGTATAACTTTGAACAACTATGAGGTATGGGTGATGTCTGAACAACAAGGTGCAGCTGAGTTTTGGACTAAGCAATTTGCTTTTTCGTCGTTCTCTAATCTAGCACGACCCGTTGGATCATGGAGGAAAGGTGAACTTCTTTTAGGCTACCCAAATGGATTGTCACTTGGAACTCATATCATACAATCCTTATACAAAAAGAACTCATAGCTTTCAAAGGAGAACTTCAGAGGATAGATTTAAAGTCATAAATTATGTCGAAACCCTAGAATCCGTGGAGGGTAGTTAAGTAGACTCTAGAGATTCGAAGTTTGATACTGTTGGTATTGTTGTCATTTTGTTCTTTATGATGATCATTTTGATCTTTAACGATATAATTCAATATTTTGTTTATGTTTACTACCATCTTTTTGTTTCAGTTTTGTCATTTGGTATGTTATACAGTTGTAGAATCTTTCTCCAAAGAGGCAACCACACAATCTAAATGCTTGATGTTCATTTTTAATGCTTTTAGAGGGAGCATATAACAATTAGTACTTGTCTGCAAAGTAGAATATGTTAAATGAGAAGTTACAGAATCAAATGTTAAAATGTATACTTGAAAGTGTACCTCCATGAGACAGGGTATGGTCTGCGTACACTCTACCCTCCCCAAACACCACTCGTAGGATTACAATTCCCCAAGTTTTATTGAAATACCTTTTTTTGGTAATTTTTTGTGAGATTAAATAGTAAAAAACTGTTTGACTTGAGAAAATGATTGGGACAACAATTAAAGCAATACATGATAAGAAATTAGCAACAGATAAATCCAAATCTAATAATCTCACCTCTAATCTCTATTATCACAAGAGACATAATGTCAAGTATTTCAAATTTATTCAATACTCTTGAACTTCTTTTTAAATGATTGGTAATACATAAATGTGCTCTTTAACTTGACATCATTTCACATTTATGCTTTCAAACTTTGGGTGTGCACAAGTAGGTACTTAAACTTGTATAAAGTTGAACAAGTAGACACATGAGTCCTATGTGACATAATACACGTAGGACACAAATTGCCTAGTAGGATGTCACGTAGGACGTGTATTTGTTCAACTTTATACAAGTTTAAGTGTCTACTTGTGCACATGCAAAGTTGAAGGACATAAATATGAAATGAAGCCAAGTTAAAAGGCATATTTATGTATTATGCCTAAATTTTGACTGATTAATTACAAGTAGATTGGTAGTCTAACAAAGACGGTTAATATTCTATACAAAGTTTTTTGAAACTAATATTTAAAGTTCTGTTCACATAATACATATTTTTATTGCTGTCTCAAGAAATAAACTCAGTTTAGGCAGCTAAGGAACCAAAAAAAAACGCATCCGCTCTGCCTCGCATCTTCCCGTTCCATTGTCATTTCTAGCTACAGATTTGGTATTGGCATAATACATAAACATGACGTAAGCTAGCAACTATGACCTTTAACTTTGGATGTGCACAAGTAGGCACTTAAACTTGTATAAAATTAAACAAATTGGCACATTCATCCTACATGGCAATTTTATGTCATGTAGGACATATGTGATTTTAGATTTATCTATTTTCCTACCGTTGGATGGAAAATACCCTTCTAAATCTCTAAAGACTATGGCATATGTGATTTTTTTTAGGCAAAAGTACTCATTACCCCCCTGAACTTGAAGTTTTTTATATGGTGTACACTTAAACTAAATTCCGTTTTAATTACCCCCGAACTTGTTTATTCCTCCATCGCGTACATCTTTTTTGTCCACTTGGCGTAGAAATTGACAACACACTCTACTAGGCGCGTGAGGAAGTGATTTTTTGCCACATCACAAAGCTACAACGGTAAAAAAAACGTAAAATCTCCATTTTTCTTTAATATTTGACATATTTTAAACGAAAAATAGGGCAAAATGTAAATGAAAAGTAAAGGAAACACAGATTAACACTTACTTGGTAAGAATTTCAGACAAATTTGAAATTTAATCGACTAACTTCACGACTAGGAAAACCCAAATCCAGAAGGAGTTTCGCGAAATCAGCCCTTATTCAAAAGTAACTTTTAAACAATGAATTTTAAATTTAAGAAATTTATTTTTTGCAATATTAATTTATCTGAGTGGCTATTATTTATCCAGGTGGAAATTCACATCACCAATTTTGCCAGCTGTCGCGTGCGTGTAGTCACAATAGGAGAAGGTGGACGAAAAAGGTGTACGTGATGGAGGAATAAACAAGTTCAGGGGGTAATTAAAACAGAATTTAGTTTAGGTGTACACCGTATAAAAAGCTTCAAGTTTCGGAGGGCAATGAGTACTTTTGCCTTTTTAAAAAAAAATCACAAGTTTGTGTATCAAAATTGTAGAAAATGATTAAAGTAGTCTCTTTTGTTTGAGGATAAGTTCAAAATAGTCTCTTAAATATTCACTTAACAATTTTAATCGTTTAAGTTACCAAAACAATAACATTTTTAGACTTCATCAAATATTTATCGAACTTTATCGAGTAGATTTAACAAAAAGTAGGAAAAATCACAATTATCCAAAATTCACATTGAGAGGTGCAATTTTTGAACTTTCTACTATTTTTGATTTATTTTTTAATTTTGATATAACTTTTTAAGGTTAATTTTTGTTATTCTTTTTCTATCTTAATAGTGTCTAATGCAATATTTTGTGTTGTATATTTAGAATTTGATAAAACTTTGTCGGTATTTGTGTTTAAATGCATATTGCATTTTTAAGGGACTATTTTGAACCTTTCCTCAAACACAATTGACTATTTTTTGTTTTATCATTTTCATCTAAATTGAGATATTCTTTTATTTATTGGAAAGTTCAAAAATAGTAAATGTTTAAATATAGTATAAAAAATTTAAGACCTCCTTCAAAAACTCTATCCCACCGGTTTAATTTAAAAAACAAGTATATAACAAGAAAGGTTTAATAATTCAAGAAGTCAAGAATTCTTTGTTAATTATTGATTGAAAATTTTTCTCTCTCTCAATTTTCAAGACTTCTTTTCGGAACTCTTTTCGTAGAAAAACATTAGTAAAACCTTGGTTTTTAATCATTTCAAGAAACAAAAGAAGAAGAATTTCTTTTTGAAGGAACTGATTTATAACGAGAACTTCCTCCAATTACTGCCAATAAATATAAGGTACTTTTTCTCTTTCAACAAGACTGTTAGTTTGTCAAAAAAATTAACCAGATAATCTAAACTAATTAACTCTTTAATTATTATGTCTGGATAAGGTTGATCAATATCATGTTTAAATCTTTATTAGAAATAAATTTTAATTACCTTCTTCAATATCAGAAATTGATTATGTAAAGAAACATTAAATCCCTCCCTAAACATCTTCATGATCATTCTTGAATAAACATTTGCAATTATATCTTATTCTTGTCCATTGATATCAAAAATTTCTTTTTAATCTCTTAGGCTTAATAATCATTTTATTTGTTTATTCCTTCTTTATTTTTTTTTTATTTTTTGCAATAAACCACCGGGAGGTGGATGTTTAATGAAATACAGAAATCACAAAATTTAGTTTTATAGTGAAAATCAACTTTACGTAATTATCATGATAGTCGATAAATTATCTCTTACTCAATTTTATCTAAACATAACCAAAAGACATAAGAAGGAAACAAAAGAGATATTTACATAATACTTAACACAGTTAAATGAGTTTCTAGAAAAAAAGAAGAGTTACTCGATAGGAATTTTTTATGATATTAGGCAAAGTTGAACGCTTTTTTTTTTTTTGTTAAAAAAGATAGTTTACTCTAGGTGATAAGGATTCTACATTACCAAAAAATTAGTTCTTCAGCAATTTTGATGCGGATATAAAATATGAATGCTTATTCGTGATTCTTTAATTTCTTTTGATCTTTTTTAATATTTTGGTATTTCAGGAGGAAAACAAGAAAAGGAAAGGAACATATAATAACCATGCAAGAAGCTAAAATTGTTGCAACTATTACCTCGACCACAATATTGTTCTTGTTTATGATTAGTATGAATGTCTCAAATGTTGTAGCAAGATTACCAGACAAAAAAATTGTTGTCATAACCAACAACCATACAAATTACCTTAGTGTTCGTTGCTTCTCCTTCGATGATGATGGTGATGTTAAGCACCTAAATACCATGGGCACCTTCAACATCACCGTCAAAATCAGAAAATTCTTCCCCACTTCAACAATGTTCAATTGCTCCACAAACATGGGAACATTTGTGGCGTTTAATTCTCACTACGAGTGTGTTAGCCATTCGGGGCCTTGTGAATGGAGGTTTGATGAGAACTTCACGTATCGCTATAGTCCAAAGGAGGAAAAGTGGGTTGCTCATGAATACAATCCAAATTATGAGTCTCTTACTAGGGGAGGAGTTATCAAAGGGTATTATGTTAACTAAATGGAATTACGGAAGATTCTGATAGTTGACTCCAACTTAGAAGAACTATCAAAATGCATCATCATAAAAATGTAATATAAAATGCAATTTAGAAAAGTAGAATATTTAGTGTGAGATCTTAGAAAAATAGGTGAAGTTGAGGTCCTTATACAAATATTCAACAACTTCATAGATAGTTTTGCTTCCTCTTCATTTCTTTGGAGACTACTCAAATGGGTGATTTGGTAAGCAAATTATGATCGATATGATAATAGTTGGGTTACAACGTGTACTCGTCAAGTTACATATTATTGAATTTATGTTATGTGCATATTTCAAGTTACATACATTGAATTTTATTCAAATTATGAATCTCTTACTAGACGAGTCATCAAAAAGTATTACATAAACTAAACTGTAATAATATATTTCAAATAATATGAAGATTCAGATCCAAAATGACATGATCATGATTATTTTAAAAAGGAATTTTTGTGCTAAGTAAAAAAAAAGAACTTTCACAAGAGTAAGTGTTTGTCCTATCTGAATGTGCATAAGTAATAAAGAGTGTTCTCGTATGCCTATAATAGCCTTTTATCCTTCATTTGAGACTCATTGGCATATTATGTTCGTACATAACAAATTCTAATGGTTGAGTAACTCTTAGAATATGCATAAAAGAAGCACCATGGGGAACTAATTTAAATTGTTTTCTACTATATTGGTTGGGAATTACTCGTAATACATTTATTCAATTTTAGATTATTGAAACAACTATACATGTTAAGGTTTCCCTGATTTTACCTTATTTGGATTATTTTTTTTGGAATAAGGCATAAGTATCCTCTCGAACTATATCTAAAATTATAGCATTTGAACTTAAGTTGTGTCTTATTTATAATGAAATAAATATACCATAAATATTGACGTGACATAGAGAGTGTGCAGGCAATTGAAGAATACAAAAATAATTTTAAAAGTAATTAATAGGTACAAGTGTCTATTTTTAATAGGACGTTACGTAATTAATTAGATCTAATTAATTTGACTGCAAAACTATTCCACTAAACCTTTCCCATTTTGAAAAATTGTGTTCTGGTTGTCTTCTCCTATGTTTTTCCGGATATCTTCTCCGGTCATAGGAAACCAATCTTTAGCGTCACCATTATAATCAATTGCCATTGAAATAAAAATTACTCAAAAATCAATAAACAGAAAAAAAGATTCAGAATTAAGAAAGAGAAAAAATAATTTTAATGGAAAAAAATGTGAAGCGCGTGTAATACACACAAAAGATACTCATTTGGTTATCTATATCACGTCAACATTTAGGGTGAAATTTATTCTATTATAAAATAGTTTTGAGGTTAATAAAACCTTAATTGAGTTTAGGTATATTGCTAGAATTTCGAATATAGTTCACGGGTTACTTATACCTTATGCCTTATCCTTTTCTTTTTTCTTGAATAAAGTGAAAAATATTCATTTCATCAAAATTGACTTCTACTTTTTCTACAAGGAAAATTATTTTCTTTTTCTTGGAAGAAGTCATTCTTTACCTCTATAACTTGAGGAGCCATAATCCCCCTCACTTCATGATAATATCCATAATATAGTCTTTCAGGGTTGGAGAGTTTTGGTTAGGTCGAGAAGCATTTGTTGATATTTTCCTAGTCACTTTTTATTATTGAATTATTAATATGTAGGTCAATTGACTAAATTATTTTAACTTATTATATCTTATTTAGCATAATCTTCTTGTTTTATTATTCATTGATCATCGTTCAAAGTTTGGTTTGTTTGTTTGCACATAACATCCTACAATTTTGATCCCAATACATTATTCCTAATTTATTCATCTCCATGATATCTCTTTTTTATTGTTTGGTACGTAAATTGTTATATACTCTTCTAAATCTCTAAAGACTATGACATTTGTATTTAATATTGTGACAAAAAAAAAAAAAAGGAATCACAAGTTTGTGTATCAAAATTGTAGAAAATGACAAAAGTAGTCTCTTTTGTTTGAGGATTAATTCAAAATAGTTCCTTAAGTATTCATTTAACAATTTTTGTTGTTTCAATTATCAAAAGAAGCAACTTTTGATCTCTATCAAATATTTATTGAACTTGCTCTATTAAATTTAACAACAACTAAGGTGGAAAATCGGAAATCAAAATTATCCAAAATTCACATTAAAAGGTTCAATTTTTGTAGTTTCTGCTGATTTTTTTTTTCAACTCTTAGCAATTTTTAAGGTGTAATTTTTGTTTTCTTTTTTCTATCTTGTTAGTATCTAGTGCAGTTTTTTTTTGGGTATTGTGTACTTTATGATTTGATAAAACATTGTTGGTATTTATGCTTAAAAACAAACTTAAGAGATCAAAACTGTTTATTACATTCTAGATGGACCATTTTGAACCTTCCCTCAAATATAAGAGATCATTTTTTTGTCATTTTCTCATCTGAATTGAGATATTCTTTTATTTATGGAAAGGTTCAAAAATAGTAAAAGCTTAAATATAGTATAAAAGATTTAAGACCTTTTTCAAAAACCACTTCCCTCTTGTTTAATTTCCCTATAAATAATAACAAGAAAGGCTTAATAATTCAACAAATCAAGAAGAAGAAATCAAGAATTCTTTTAAATTCTTGATAGAAAAAATCTTCTTTCCAAGACCCATTTCATAAAATTAAAAAAAAAAAACATTAAAACCTTAGTTCTAATCATTTCAAGAAATCAAAGAAAAGTATTTATTTTTTTAAGGAATTGATTCATAACTAGAATTTCCTTCTTTTGCGGTCAATAAATATAAGGTACATACATTTTCTCTTTCAACACTTTCAACAAGACTTTTTTAGTTTGTTAGAAAAAAAAATGTTTTTACTAGAAAGATTATATGATAAACAATTTTTTTAATTAACGCATCTGAATAAGATTGATCAATATCGTGTTTGAATCTTTACTAGAAGCAACATCAAACCCCTCCCTAAGCATCTACATGATCATTCTTGAATAACAATTTGTAATTATATATAATTCTTGTTGTCCATTGAAAATCGAAGATCTCTTTTTTTTTTTAATTTCTTAGGCATGATAATGGCATGCGCAATATTAATTGATATAACAAATTAAAACAAAAGAACCTCATCATTCTATTTGTTTATGAAATAAAAACTTTATCCTTTTTTTTTTTTCCAATAAACCACCAGGGAATGGATGTTTAATGAAATACAAAAACCACTGGAAAAATCACAAAATTAATTTTTATGATGAAATAACCATTCAACTTTACGTAAGTGTCATGATAGTCGAACGTTACTCTCGGTGATAACGATTTTACATTATCAAAAAATTAGTCAAACAACTTTGATGCTAATATAATATATGAATGATCATTCGTGATTCTTTAATTCTTTCTAATTTTTTTTAATATTCTGGTATTTCAGGAAGAAAACGGGAAAAGAAAAGGAACATATAACCATGCAAGAAACTAAAATCGTTGGAACTATCACCTCAACAACAATATTGTTCTTGTTCATGATCAATATAAATGTCTCAAATGTTGCAGGCTTACCAAACGAAAAAATTGTTGTCATAACCAACAACCATACAAATTACCTTAGTGTCCGTTGCTTCTCCTTCGATGATGATGGTGATGTTAAGCACCTAAATACCATGGGAAGCTTCAACATCACCGTCAAAATCAGAAAACTCTTCCCCACCTCAACAATGTTCAATTGCTCCACAAACATGGGAACGTTCGTGGCGTTTAATTCACACTACGAGTGTGTTAGCCATTCGAAGCCTTGTGAATGAAAGTTTGATGAGAACTTCACATATCGCTATAGTCCAAAGGAGGAAAAATGGGTTGCTCATGAGTACAATCCAAATTATGAGTCTCTTACTAGGGGAGGAGTCATCAAAGGGTATTATGTTAACTAAATGTAATGATAAATTTCTTACGTTACTAAAGATTATGATAGTTGACTCCAACTTAGAAGAACTGTCAGAATGATTTATCATAAAAAGGTAGTATAAAATGCAATTTAGAAAAAATAGAATATTTAGTGTGAGATCTTAGAATAATAGGTGAAGTTGATGTCCTTACACAATACTCAACAGCTTCATAGATAGTTTTGCTTCTTCCTCATTTCTTGGAGACAATTCAAATGGTGATTTGGTAAGCAAACTATGATCGGTATGATAATAGTTGGGTCACAACATGTACTGGTCAAGTTACATATTATTGAATTTATGTTATGTATATATTTAACGGCATCAAGTTACATACTATTGAATTTTATCCAAATTATGAATCTCTTACTAGAGGAGTCATCAAAAGTATTACATAAACTAAACTGTAGTAATATATTTCAAAACAATATGAAGATTCAGATACAAATGACATGATTATGAGTACTTATAAAAGGGATTTTTGTGCAAAGTAAAAACTAAATAAAAAGAATTTTCACAAGAGTAATTAAGTATTAATCCTGTCTGAATGTATATAAATATGTCTATAATATCTTTATCTTTTATTTGAGACTCACTAGCATATTTTGTTCGTACATAATAAATTATAATGTTTGAGTAGCTCTTAGAATATGCATAAAAGAAGCACCATGGCCGACAACTAATTTAAATTGCTTTCTACCATATTGGTTGCGAATTTAAACTCGTAATACATTAATTCATTTATAGATTATTGAAGCACAACGGTACATGTTAAGGTTTCCCCTGAATTTACCTTATTTGGATTTTCCTTTTTAGGATAAGGCATAAGTATCCTCTCAAACTATATCTGATTTTGCAATGACACACTAATTAAATTTAACTTGGATCCAATTACTCATCTAAACTATTTTATAATGGAATAAATACATCATAAATATTGATGTGACATAGAGAGTGCGCAGACACTTGAAGGATACAAAAATAAGTTAAAAGTAATTAATAGTAATCCTAACATTTCATTTCAAAATATATCTGAAATTTCAATGACACACTAATTAAATTTAACTTGGGTCCAATTACCCATCTAAACTATTTTATAATGGAATAAATACATCATAAATATTGATGTGACATAAAGAATGTGCAGACAATTGGATACAAAAATAAGTTAAAAGTAATTAATAGTAATCCTAACATTTCATTTCAAAATATATGTATTCTTACCCAACAATTCTAATTCATCATAAGGCAACACAAATCTTTCCATAGGAAGACAATCTTTAGTGTCAGCATTATAATCCACGTAAGAAGAGAGCAACCAAAGAGCAAAATCAGTTGCCTTGAGGTTGAGTTTATGCTCGGTGATAACGATTTTACATTTTTTTAAAAATCTTTTTTGACATTTTGGTATTTCAGGAAGAAAACGGGAAAAGGAAAGGAACATGTAACCATGCAAGAAGCTAAAATTGTTGCAACTATCACCTTGACAATAATATTATTCTTGTTCATGATCAATATAAATGTCTCAAATGTCTCGTGGATACTCCAAGTTACAAAATGATCATCTAGACACTTACAAAATTTTATGTTCCATGTCAGTTTGGGTGTCCACGAGATACAGTGAGGAGGAGTTGAAGTGTTTAGTTGTTCCTTGAGACCAAAATGAGGTATCTAAATGTGCACTTTCAAAGCTCAAGCTGATGAACGGGGTAAAATCATTCTCAAAAGGAGCAGATTCAACAAATGAAAATGATATTTTCAGGAATGCAGTCAAGGGTGAAGGAGCAAAAAGAAAAGCCAACTCTAATGAAGAATCCTTCTGAGGATAGTGACCCAAGTAGAAGTTAGAGAATAGATAAGGAATTGATCATTTCCTGAAGGATATGACTTAGGAGTTAGGGCACAAACATAATGATCGAATTGATTATTCTCAGTCTAGGTAGAGTTTATCGGCATATAGGTAGTCTAAGTTCCTAAAAAAGGGAGTCTGTGACTTCCACTTGGCTATCATGTGAGCTTGCTTTCCAGTCTATCTTCATAAGTAGAGAAGGTTTAGCAGTCAGTAAGAAACTCCTAAGACAAAATGAATGAGACATTTTATGGAAGTCTTTGTTGGACTCTTAACACTTGAAGGCTTACTTGCTAGTTGAGGCCAAATTTGAATGTATGTTTATGTATTATGCTTTTAGAATTTGATGAGACTTTGTTGGTATTTATGGTTAAATATTTTTTTCACTATTTCTATCAAATCAACAGATATATATTGTTAAATATTTTATGGAGGCTAAAAGTGTTAGCTTTTGATAAATTTAAGGGATCAAAACTATTTAATACATACTTAAGGGACTATTTTTAATCTACCCTCTAACTCAAGGGATTATTTTTGTCATTATCATCTAAATTGAGAATTTTTTTGTAATTCTTTTGAAGGTTCAAAAATTAAATAGTAAATACTTTAAAATAGTATTTAGAGATTTAAGACCTCCTAGAAGAACTCTACCTCCCTCGTTTCATTTTTGACCTATGAATATATAGCAAGAGAGGTTTAATCATTTAACAAATCAAAATAAAGAAAAGAAATCATCTTTGTTAATCCTTTCTTGAAAAAATCCATTTTCAAGATTCTTTCCAAAACCCTTTCATAGAAAAATATTGTCAAAACTTTGGTTTTAGTCATCAAGAAAATCGTCTTTGAAGGTACATTTTCTCTTTCAACGATACTTTCTTAATTTGTTAATTTTTTTCCCATTTACCAGAAAGATAATATGATAAATGAATTATTTGATTGATATATCTAAATAAAATTGACCGATATTATATTTGAATCTTTAGTAGAAAAAAATCGTAATTACCTTCTTCCAATATGATGAATCAATTACCAAAAGCAAAAATAAACCCCTCCATAAACCCCATATATGGATAAACATTTGCAATTATATACGATTCATGTTGTCCATTGGGAATCAAAGATTCTTTTTAAAAAATCTTAGGCAATATTCATTTTATATAACAAAACAAATGAATCCCAGAATAGGGCAATGCATAGCAAATTTTACATTACTAGAAAAATTCAATATTTTTTTATGCCAATATAAAATTTGAATGTTCATTCATGATTGTTTAATTTCTTCTAATCTTTTTCAACATTTTGAAATTTCAGGAGGAAAACAGAAAAAGAAAAGGAAATATATAAATAATGGAAGAAGCTAAAATTGTTGCAACTTTCACCTCAACGACAATATTGTTCATGTTGATGATCAATATAATTCTCTTAAACGTTGCAGTGGGATTACCAGACAAAAAAATTGTTGTTATAACCAATAACCATACAAATTATCTTAGCGTCCGTTGCTTCTCCTTCGTAGAAGATGGCGATGTTAAGCACCTAAGTACCATGGGCAGTTTCAATATTACTGTCAAAATAAAAAAATTCTTCTCCTCTTCAACAATGTACAATTGCTCCACAAACATGGGTACATTTGTTGCATTTAAATACGACTATGGATGTGTTAGCCGTTCATTGCCTTGTGAATGGAGATTTGATGAGAACTTCACCTATCGCTATAGTCCCAAGGAGCAAAAGTGGATTGCTCATGAATACAATCCGAATTATGAATCTCTTACTAGAGGAGGTGTCATCAAAGGGTATTATGTTAACTAACAAGGACATGTAAAATATTCAATGTGACATTTTAGACAAATGGATGAATTTGTAGAGATCCTTTTTTTTGGGGTGGGGTGGGGGGAGGGACACTCAAAAGCTTTATGGATAGCTTCATCCCTCATTTCTTTCTTGTCGACTACATGCATATCATGCATATTATTCGATTCGGGGGAAAAGCTTAAATATGTTATTGATCAATTCTGAGGAAAAATATTTATTTATGTCATTTGTTAAAGTTTGGCTCATCTATAAATGTCATTTTTGTTTTAGAAAAAGCTTATCTATGCTATTATTTGTTAATTGAAAATCTTTTCGATTTTGCAAACCATTTTTGCACGTGTTCAATTATGATTCGGCCATGTTATTAATTAAGTTATATTTTTAATAGAGAAATGGCTCAAAATATGACATCGAACTTTGAAAAAGGCTTATCTATGTCATCAGTTAAAAGTTTGGCTCATCTATTCCTACTGTGAATCTTTATTGATACGTAGTGAAAAAACATTTATTTTTAATAGTGTCACCTTCACCTTCCACATTTTCGACGCATTCATGATACACTTTTCCCCTTGTTTTCTTCGGCTTTCTCCCC
>JAJOOR010003072.1:0-53786 GCA_036250505.1 Solanum acaule
GATGAGACCATGTTGTAATTCATCATATTGCAGTAGTGTGCAACTTGTTGGCAGGTACACCCTTGTTTAAGTGTATGTTTAAGGATGTGGAGTCAGCTCTCTTGGGATACTTATTCATCCCTTGTTTTCCAAAACCTGAAAGAAATAATGATGTGGTAGATGCATCTTTTTTATTTTTTTATTTGTGTATATTTTGTATTTATACCTATTTATTCATTTTTCTTTCTTCTTAACTTGGTGCGATATGATTTTGGATGGTTACCCTGTTTCAATTTTAATTTACAGAATCTATGAACTTTGCATGAGCGATGACACAATACCTTTCCTGGGGATTGAACAAGTGCAGCAATTTCCACAGTTACAGAAATGGTTAGGCATTTCTGTTGGTGGAACTGTTGATCTTGGGCACATTGTGGAGTCCCCTGTCATCCGTACTGCCAGTTCCCTTGTTCCACTTGGATGGAGCGGTATTCCATTTGGGAAGAATACAGATCCTTTTAAAGTTGACATATCTGGTTTTGGGTTACATCTGTGTACACTTGTTGAAGCTCGAGTAAATGGGCGCTGGTACGCCCTACATCCTGCTATAAGTGCATGATTATTGACATTTTTGTAAATTTTATTTTAACCATTTCGTTATACTTCCTTACATCTGTGAGCTTCTATCTGATAGTTGATTTTTGTAAGACAACTTTTATTTTGTGAAGTAGCTGTTTACTTTTCAATGGATCTTGACACACTGTAGCTGAATCCTCTAGGTTAAACATATGTTTTTCTGTATATGTATGTTAATAGGAGCTGTTTGCAATGTGTTTTAAGTGGCTTGTTTTCCTTACCTTTTGGATCAATCCTTATTTGTCCATATTGAACGTGTTATGTGTCTTCTATGGAAACACAACAACATACCCCGTGTAGTCCGACCAAGTGGGGTTTGGAGTGTAGAATGAGCACACATCTTACCCCTACCTACCTTAGAGGTATAGAGGTTGTTTCCGATAAACCCTCGGCTAAAGAAAAAAGAACATATAGTAATAGAAGTATAAAAATAACAGATAGTAACTGTACAATACTACAACGAAATAATATGATAGTCGAAGTACAAGAAACAACAAATAGTAACTGGAAACAAAGGACAAGAAACTACAAGAGTAATACTACGACAACTAGTATAGACGAACAAGACAATGCATTCTTACTTACTAACCTTCTACCCTTATTCGTGTCCTCTACATTCGTTATCTAAGGCCATCTCCTCGATAAGCTAAAACTACATCATGTCCTGTCTAATCATCTCCTTCCAATACTTCTTCGGTATACCTCTACCTTCCTTGAAACTATTCATAGCCAACCTCTCACATCTCCGCATTTGGGCATCAGTGCGTCTCCTCATTATATTCCCGAACCATCTCAACCTTACTTCCTGCATTTTGTCCTGCACCAATGCCACTCCTTGTCTCGGATATCATCGTTTTTAATTCTATATCTCCAAGTATTTCCACACATTCATCGCAACATCTTCATCTCCGCGACTCCGCCACTATCATCTTCTAAACATGAGACTTCTTGATTGGCCAACACTCTGCCCCATACAACTTAGTTGGTCTAACCACCTCTATAGAACTTGCCTTGTATGTTTTTGGTGCCATTTCCTCATCACACAAGACTGTGGATGCGAGCCTCCATTTCATCCACCCTGCACCAATACTGTGAGTGACATTCTCGTCAATCTCCCCATTTCCTTGGATAATAGACCCAAGATACTTAAAAACTACCTCTCTTTTGGATGACCAGTGCACCAAGCCTCACTTCCACATCAGTCTCATGTGTTACGTCAGTGAACTTGCACTTCAAAGTATTCAGTTTTTCTCTTGCTCAATCTAAATCCTTTAGGGGTCGTTTGGTAGAGTGTATTAGCAAAAATAATACATGTATTAACTCTATGTATTAATAATACGTTGTTTGGTTCACTTTTCATGCTATGTATAACTAATGCAAGGGGTTTCAATCTATTGTGTGTTAAGGAGTGTATTACTAATACTATGAATTTCTAGGTATTAGTAATGCAAGGGGTTTCAATGCATGCATTAGCATGGTTAAAGACCCCATTGCCCCTCAAAATCTTTTTTACATCTTTTCCAGCATTATTGTGAAGGGTGTCTTTGTAAATAAATATTTTTATACAATGTGTGTTTTTTTAATACACCAAACCAAACAATGCATAAAAATTATTCTATGTATTGTTAATGCAAGCATTACTAATACAAACATTATTAATGCAAGCATTACTAATACAAACATTATTAATGCAAGCATTACTAATACACTCTATTTAGCATTTTTCGTATACATCCTACCAAACGACCCCTTGGACTCCTAGGTTATTCTCCAAACCTCCAACATAGAGTCAACTCCGCCGCAAGTCTCGTCAATCAAACTATGAGGGTGTTTGGATTGACTTTTTAAAAGTAGCTTACAAGCTAAAAGGCATAAGTTGGGAATGTCCAACTTTTGGCTTTTGACTTATTTTTATACTTTTGTGGCCTAAAAGTAAGTGCTTAAAAACACTTTTTATCTTTCCCAAACACCACAAAAAGTAGAAGAGCTTGAAACCCAAAAGCACTTAAAATAAGCCAATCCAAACACCCTCTATGTCATCTGCAAATAATATACACCATGGTACCTCACCTTGAATTTGTCGTGTCAATGCATCCATCACCCAGGCAAATAAAGGTGGGCTTAGGGTTGATCCGAAGTGCTCCAAGTCTCCTCACATTGTCCTTATCGGGTCTTGGCTTCATCGTAGATATCCTTGCTTCACCCTATTGTATGCCAAATGTACACCTCTAGCCTCCAAGCACCTCTATATAATCTCCCTCCCTGGGACTTTATCGTAATCCTTTTCTAGGTCGATGGACATCATGTGTAAGTCCTTCCTCTCCCTACATTGCTCTGCCATTCTCCTTTTGAGATGAATGACTTCTGTAGTTGAGCGCCCCGACATGAATCCGAATTGGTTCTCGGAAATAGCCACGCCCTTCCTCACCCTTATCTTTACCACCCTCTCCCACACCTTCACAGTGTGGTTTAGCAGCTTGATACCCTTATAGTTGCTACAATTTCGAATGTGACCCTTGTTCTTGTACAACATAATTGTTGCACTCTCAATCTACATACTTCGGACATCTTCGCCGTCTTGAAAACAACATTAAACAACTTAGTCAGCCACCCCAGACCTACCCTGTCTATGCTCTTCCAAAATTCCACCTGTCTGGCCTTTTGATCTACCCCTACGCATCCTTGAACAACACCCTTAACCTCCTCAACCTTTGTACGCCTACAATACCCATTACCCACAACCTCAACACCTCTCTGCATGCTTCAAATCCTCCAGCACAATGCCTCTGTCTCCCTCTTCATTCAAGATATGGAGTATGTCTGCCATCTCCATCTAATCTAATGAGTGCCGCCTCCACCAATACTTGTCGTCCTCATCTATAATGCACTTCACTAAGTCCAGATCACGTGCCCTTCCCTATCTCGCCTTGGCTAGCCTGTATAACTTCTTATCCCTGCCCTTGTCTTCTATGGAAACCTTTTGAGTATAAGCAATGCTTAAAGTGGAGGTGATGGGCGGGGTGTACCTATTGTGACTTGACGTTTGTATTTTTAAGAATTAAAATAGACATAATAAGAGAGCTAAGAGGTAAGGTACAAAGATTATCAGTAAAGCCTAGGGTGAAGTTCTAGATGACTTGTACCAAAAGTTTGGACATGAGCCAAAACATGTCTTAGTGCATTTGTTCTTTGTCGTTCCTGTCCCATAATTGTTATTCAAATTTGTTCTCTGCGGTTGGACTTTATGCTGGAGTCTTTATCATGTTTCTGCTTCATCAGCTTGGCAGACCATTGGCTCCTACCTGGTCAGTCAAGACTAGGCCAAAAAAGATCTAAAGTAAGGAAAGGATAGATTAGTGAGGTTCCAAAAAGTAGTTTACTTAAATTCTTTTTGAGCTCTCTGTTCGATCATGCTCCTGAATCAGTTCCTTCCGGCCTCTCCTAATGACATGTTGAATGGATATTATAGGTTGTGGTTACCAGAAAAGTATAGTAACTTATGGTAATATTGAGAATTGCTTACCTAATGAATGTCTTAAACACTGTGGAGATGCATTATATGTCTCTTCTGATTAGATTGTATTTATTGTTAAAACATTAAATTTAGGTGTTCAACCTCCGTGGAGTCTTTTCCATCACCCCCTGTTCACTCACCAGATCATGGGGAACAATCAGAAGTTCAAAATATGCGAGTACTAGTTGGAGGTCCACTGAAACGACCCCCTAAGCACCATATGGTGGAGGATATACCTATGTTCTCTTCAATTGATTCATCCTATGTTGATACGAAATTGAAGCAAAATGTGTTCAAGGTAGAAGGGAGGAATCTCGTACTCCCAGATGGTTTAGATGATTTTGTCATATACTGTACGACTGATTTTTCTACTGTCTGGAAAGAGGTTAATCTGAGAACCCGTAGGGTTAGGTTGATTGGCCTTGAGGTATGATCAGTTTTAAATTAGATTTGAGACTTGATGAAGTTTTAGATTTCTTTGTAACTAATACTTGTGAATTTGTAGGGCTCTGGTAAAACCTCTCTTTTAAAAGCAATTCTGGATCAAGGCCGAAGTGCCCGCACCGAGAGTATTGAAAATCTAAATGCAGATGATGATGTTCAAGATGGAATTGCTGGTGGCTTGTGTTACTCTGATTCAGCTGGAGTTAATCTGCAGGTTCCTTTAACTTATGTGCTCCATCTCTCTTCTTTGGGTGGTTCTTTCAGTATGGAAGACTTAAATACCTTCGTAATAATGTGTTGCTAATTTTTTTGTTTGTTTTGAGAATGGCAACATATATATATAAAAACAAGGAACTACACCAAAGGGGTATTCCAGTAATAATTAGAAGTAGTAGTCAAAAGAGTAAAAACCCACCACCTATTTACTCATAAGTAATCGCAAACACAAGAAAGTCCTCAGCTTCTAAAGGATATTCATGCTTACACCAAAGAAGAAAAGCACTATACAGTCCTCTTTTAAGATCTGAAAAGTACAACTCTTACATTCAAAACACCTCTGATTCCTCTCAGTAAATAGTCCACCATATGCAAGCTGGGACACTCTCCCATCTCTCCCTTGTGACCTGACTGATTACCATCTCTATTCCAACAAGCTAAGGCTTCATGAATATCCCTTGGCATTGACCACCTGATACCCCCTAGGTTGTTAAAAAATTGTCATTGTTTCTCAGTCACTTTACAGTGTAAAAAAGAGATGATTTATTGTCTCAGCCTCAGCTCCACAAAAGAAACATCTAGAACACAAGTGAAGACCCCTTTTCATAAGATTATCTCGAGTTAAAGCAGTTTGTTTAGCCAGTAACCATGTGAAGCATGCTACCTTGAATGGAATCTTTACTTCCCATATTATCTTCCAAGGCCAACTACCAAGTTGTGTATTAGATCTATGCAAACACTTATAAGCTGATTTAACAGAAAATCTATCCTTCCTGTCTCTTGTCCAGACTAAGTTGTCCTCCCTTGTATTTAAGTATTGGAACCGTTCCAGGATGCTATTGAGTTCGTCAACTCACCCACTTCCCAATCATTTAGGGGTCTTCTGGACCCGAAGTTCCATCCTATGTTATCTCTCACCTCATTAACTGTTGCCCTTCTCTGTAGGTTCAAATTTTATAAAACAGTAAACCTGGACTTCAAAGTTTGATTGCCAACCCAAATATCCTCCCAAAATAAGGTCTTCCCTCCATGACCTACCTTGATTTTGGAATTGCTAATGATCTTGGGCCACAGATTCCTAATAGTACACCATACAGCAGTTCCATAAGGATGTAGTACAGTCATGCTAGTCCAAAAATCTGCACCAACTTTGACAAGTAAAAAGAAAAATATATTTTTAGCATAAGGGACTTTAAGTCTTCCAATTTGACCATCTGAACCAACACTGACTGCATACACCCACCTGACCTCCAACAGTGCCTATGTCTGCTTTTCTAATTGTCCAGAAAATGCTGAGACTTGTAAGCCCTCACCGACTTCCAATATGAAGAAAAACTATTGAAACTGAAACAGGAACTTGCTGGGAATTGCAAAGGCTGGATATCGTTGGAGCTGGCGGGAACTTGGATGGATCTGGTTGGATTTGACCACGTGACCCCCAGAAAAACAAGAGATCTGCGAAGATGGAGATCGAAAAGTGTCTCATGCGCTTGCCATATGGACTGACGCATCGCCGGAGATCCTGTTGTTGTCGGCATGTGCGAAGTCGATTAATGACGGGTTTTCTGGGGTTGGGTCGCCGGGGTTCTGTGAGCAAAGTAAAGTTGTTGGTTGAGGTGCAATAACCACAGTTACTGGCAAAAAAACTGAGTCTTTGGAAGGACGTACAGTTACAAAAAAAAATTCTGGTCACTGGTAAATGCACCACGATTAAATGTTCACACTAGCTTTGATACCATGTGAAAAAGCACAAGAAAATATTATTATTCAAGGTGATTGGGTCCTTGGGATACAAACAACTGCATCCCAAAGGATGGAACTGGAGAGGAAGATGAAGATGTAAGAGTGATCGTGACTAAATCTCAGATAATGGAACTGGTAACACCTCAGAAATATCTAAGTCATCACTTGGGTATGTGAATATGGCTGGTTTTTAAAGACGGTAACATCAGTCGACTTAAGAGACACCTTTCCAGGTCAATTGGATGTATGCAGTCGAAGTTGGTCCAGATGGTCAAATTGATAGACTTAAAGTCTCCTTGTTGCCAAAAGTTATACTCAGATATTTCATCTAAACAAAGCCTTAACCACCATTTTTACTGCTGAACGGTACCTTACTTCAACCCCACGATAGGATAAACTCAATGTCATCCCCATAGCTGTCCACCATCTTCTATCCTCATCTCCTCCAATCCACCTTAAATAAATCGACCACCCGTTGACCCAAAAATCAATTTTCCACCACTGCCACAGCCTCTCCAATAGACCAGATCACCTTGTTTACCTCCATAGCCACCACTAATCTTTTCACTTTCCATCTCCTCCAATGCCCCCTGGCTGGTCCTTCACCTCAATTACCAGTAGGCACCTCTGTTCCCCTTCGTTAAATTGGATTTCCAGAAAATGGAGAATTACTCAATCGCCTATAATCATCAGCTTATTCCAATGAAAGGTGAAAGAATCCCGTTTTCAACTAAAAGAAATTCCAACAATGAAGAAAGATATTGAAAACCATTAACTACAGATCAAGGTTCGATTATACTTGAATCTGTCAAAGAAAACCCCAGTTTGTTGATATTCAAGACCTTTATCAAAAACCCATGCGTAATGTTTGAACCTTTTGACTTAAAACCCAGATGTGGACATGTATAACCTGAAGCAAAAATTAGATCAATATAAGCTTCAGGATTAAATTCAGAAGAAACCCACCTTTTTCGAATTTGCTCCTCCACTAAACAATCATACCGAATGGGGTTTACAAATAAAGTATTATATTCCCACGCCGCCACACACTCTCTTCAATTTTCAATAATTTCCAAACCAGAGATTAAATTTTTAATGAAAATTGAAATCCAAAAGAAAAAAGATGTTTTTTTTGTACTTTTTTGAGACAGGTCAGAATCTGGGAAATAGAGTAATTTTGGAGATGCTTACAGGAGGAGGAGGAATGTGCTGAATAAATTTGGGGTTCTTGATTTTTTATTTCTTAAAAATCTGTGTAGTTGGAGGCTGTCTTTGGTTATTGGTGGAAGGAGGTGGTGAATCAGCAGTTATTTTTATGAAGGTGTTGGACTGGAGGGGGCGAGGAGAGCTGGTAAGGAAAGGGGTGGGTTGAAATTTTATCATGTCGGGGACACATGGCAGCCCCAGTTGCTGATCACTACGTTTAAAATCTTATTAGGACCAACTAACACTCAATCTGTGATTAAGGGGATATTTGAGCAGTGGAGCTCATTTGGTAACTGCAGGGTAACAGGGTACATTTGACCCCAACTATTAATGGGGGATAATGTTTGATGATTTTGCATAATTGAGGGGGGAATTGTAATTTCATGCACCTTTTCCAGGAAAAAAAAGTTAACCTTTGAAAGTTTTGGCATAACTTTGAGGTTTTTTTTTAGGAGAAACTTTTCTCTGGTAATCTATTTTTATATCCGCTCCTGTAATATGAGTTTTGATTTTGCATTTTTTTCCTCAATCAATTTATGTATGCTTGGTATTCCTGTCATGAGTTATGATTTTGCAAGTTATATCTTGGGTGCCATTTGAGTGGGAAAACATACCTAGTTAAACAAAAAACACATCATACATCTTCCAGTATCCAGAAGCAAGCATTTTATTGCAGCAAGGGTTTGGAGAGAGTGGGTAATCATGAAGAGGAGCTATGAAAGGGGAAAGAATTTTGCCCGAGCAATCTTTCTTAGATATTTTGGCTAAGTTTCCTTGGAAACGTTCCTAAATAGGAAGTTCTTAAAAAATACAAAATTTCTCACGTACATTGTCTTTCTACATGGATGGTCATGTATTCATTGGTAGCTTGCTTTATTTGTCATTGCTTGGATTTATTTGGTTTTATTTTTTCAAGTGCTCAAAGTCTAGGCCTTATGTTTTGTTTTGTAGAATCTGAACATGGAGGCAACACATTTCAGGGATGAACTGTGGAAAGGAATTCGTGATCTTTATAAGAAAACCGATTTGATTATACTTGTGCATAACCTATCTCATAAAATTCCTCGCTACAACGACTCAAATGCCTTGCAACCACAACCTGCCATGTGCCTTCTCCTTAATGAGGCAAAATCTCTTGGAATACCTTGGATACTTGCCATTACAAACAAGTTTTCTGTCAGTGCACACCAGCAAAAGGTAGCTATTAATGCTGTTGTGAAGGCATATCAAGCATCTCCTAGCACAACTGAGGTTGTCAATTCATGTCCTTATGTTACGTCCAGTGCTGCTGGTGCTCCTCAATCTTGGTATGCAGAAGGGAAAGATCCAGAATGGATGTTTGGTGCCCAAAAGCTGATTTTTGCTCCACTTGAACTAGTCCGAAGGCCTTTCCAGAAGAAAGCAGCTGTTCTCCCTATTGATGGGGTATCTGCTCTGTGTGAGCTTGTCCACCATGTACTTAGGAGCCAGGAAGAAGCTGCTTTACTGGTAAGGAATTGAAAGTGAACTTCTTAATCCTCCTCCCCTCCACCCCCACCCAGTTGTTCATGACACAGATGCGTGGTTTTGTTGTCTCTAGGAGTTTGCCAGAGATAGGCTTTTTGTGGAATTGGCTCGGGAGAGAGCAGTTGAAATTCAAGATTCCCAGACAAAGGTCAATCCTCTGAATGCTGCGGCTGTTGGTGCTTCACTTGGTGCTGGTTTGGGCCTTGTATTAGCTGTTGTCATGGGTGCAGCTTCTTCTTTGAGGAAGCCATAAAATCTTCTGTTGAGAGCTGTGGCCCGTGGGATCGGCTATTTAGGGTGTATAGGAAGGTTTAGTTGCCTTAAATATGTCGTGGATATGTAGCCATTCTTTTAATTTTATGACTACACAATATTTAATGATGATTGATTTTTCAGTAGATTCTTTGTTTATATTTCTTAGGCCTCTATTGGAGCAGATCTAGTAGTATAGATCTGGGCTCAGTTGAACCCATAAAACTATTAGCCAAGACACAGATTTGTCTATGTAGAACACACTGGAATTGCTGAAATGTTAAACTATGATAAGGCGATGGATTCAATGGTTAGAACCTGAATCCAATAAATTGTAATCTTGAGTTCGCCTCTGCATTTTTGTGATTCACTGCTAGGTAAAATTAAAATCCTTATCTTTAACCTATAGATGCGCTCTTGCTAGCTTATCTACTCATGTTCCTATCGGATCAAACTAGTTGAAAAAGACTGTCTATTGATTTTTTGAAGGTTTACGTTTGAATAACCATCGAAGATTGTTAGAATTAATATTAAAAGGTTGTATACCAAATTATGTATTGGAAATCTTTTTACACAGCAAGTTTTATCGACCCGGCTAAATTTTGTAGCATTTGTTAGGATGCATTATCATAAGTCTGACATAATACCATAAGATTTATAGCCAGATTTGGCGATATAAGGATTTTACAAGAAATGCTAACATTTTTGTGACAAGAGAAGTTTTACCCGTCCTTGGTCACAAGTCACAACTTGCTGCAAAATCTTGGCCACAAATCCATTCTTGCAAAACTTTTTCTAACATGATCACAAGGTCATTGTCTCAACGAAGGATTAGAACTTGACGAGTTATGTAAAACTCATAATATTTATCTCGTAACCTTGTAAAGATACAATTATAACCTATTGGGGTTATTGTGTACTGCTCCCCTTAGTTGCAAGACTGCAAGTAATACAACAATTAACTAAATGCAAACAAGACACGCCCTTGAGCAACTGCCCAGCTTAAACTGAGGGCAGAGCAGAATATAAAGGTAAAGAGAGAAAAGATCAACATAATGAGTTATGGAACAAAACTAGCTGGAACAGCACGATGTTTTTTGCTTTGACATGTCGGTTCCATTGGCAAGGCTAACCCGATTGACAGATAATTCTGCCTTGTATGAATCAGAGTTGAGTACTTTTCTGCTCAAGTTTTTGTATATCTCACGGATGACAATTTCAAAGGCTGTTTTCACATTAGTAGAGTCGAGAGCAGATGTTTCAATAAAGAACAATCCTTCCTCTTCTGCAAGGTTTTTTCCGTCCTCTACACTCACATCTCTGATATTCTCCAGATCACACTTGTTCCCAACAAGCATTCTTGCAACTGTTGTATCACAATGGGCTGCATTACCACTCATGATGTGTCAGATGAATTTCCAAAAAGGGGGAAAGGCAACAAAACTAATTCGGGTATGATTCCAAGTTGAGAGAAACAAAATTTGATCTGAGCATCCGGTAAGATAGCAGGAAGAACAATTGAGGATTTATTCGAATATTTGAGTTACCATGTTGAATACTGCAGTGTGTGTGCAGAGCTGTAGTGCGCGGGAAGATTCAAATATTGAGGGGATAAGACAAATTGTCTTCTAACGAGATGATATTTAATGTGAAGCCTGTGAACAATTGAATAAAATAACATAGAACATATAGCATCATGCTATCTATGGGAAATTTCAATCTGCAATTCTTTTGAAAATTAGCTCATAAGATGTTAGAGCTTCAGATTTTAGTCACTTCAACAACTCAATTCAAACTAGATGGGGTCGGTTGTATGAAAATCAGCTCATAAGATGTTAGAGCTTCAGATTTTAGTCACTTCAACAACTCAATTCAAACTAGATGGGGTCGGTTGTATGAAAATCAGACAAGTCCACGACTTCCAGCAGAATTCTCTTGGTAGCACAACTTCAAGTGGAAGATGAGCAACTTTTAAAGCAATGCTGCTTAAAGCCTCCGCAATGCCAAAATTCAAACTTATAGTTTGCATTTCTTCTCAACACAGAAGCACAGGGAAGGCTGGAATAGGAATCTCTTCACCCTAACTATTGATACAACTAATTCTCTAGAAACTGTATATTTATAGTTATTTTCAAATCCGTCAAGCTACACACGCACAATGGCCTTACCAGTTTCATTACATTTTCGTAATCATACCTAGCAAAAATTTGTCTCGACACAACGAAGTCAAAAGTATTTTACAACCACCAACCTAAAAACAGCTCCCTCCAAAACAGGAAACACATAATATGAACAAATGCCTCAAACTTACAACATGATGAGCTTCAAGAAGTAAGACATGAGCTCATACACACAAAATCAGTGCTCAGGAGTGAAATTAAGAGCATAATAGACACTCTTTTCCGGTAATCCGTGGCACAATTGCCAATTGATACTCTTATAACAAGCTTATTACACTTAAAACTTATGTAATAGTACACAAACTGCTACTTCCGCAGAATCAGACAAAAACCCTTTATACTTTCCATGTCTAAACAATTGGGTAAGCAATTTAGTTAATCACGAATGCATACTCCCTATGGGATTGCTGGACACTTTTTCCAGGTAACAGCGATGAGTTATGCCCAAAATTTTTGAGAACTAGATAGAACCCGCGTTAATTGGTCTACAAATGAACAAATCCATGAACCAAAAAGGGGGAGAATTGCAATGCTATTCGAGTTCATAAATCAACAAAGCAGAGAAGCAATGAATCCAGATCAGGCAAAAGAAAATAGAAATACAAAGAAAGCAAAAGGGGCTTACTGTTGAGTTCATCAAGCCATCGTTTGATATTGTCGAAAGTAGTGCTCCTAGTGATGTCATAAACAATGAGAGCACCCACAGCGCCTCTATAATAAGCAGAAGTGACAGCCCGAAAACGTTCTTGACCAGCAGTATCCCAAACCTGGGCCTTAATTTCCTTACCATCAACTTCAACAACTTGCGTTTGAAACTCAACTCCAATGGTGGCCTTAGAGTTATGGTCAAATTCATCACGGGCAAAACGGGACAACAAGTTGGATTTGCCAACAGCAGAATCCCCAATCACCACAATCTTGAAAAGATACTCTTGTTCTTCCTCCATTTTTCTTCTCCTCTTTGTCGGTCGGAACTACTTAATGCTCTACTCTACTCTACTCTACCACTAGTGTGAAATGTGAATGGTGTAGACAGAGATGTTAAGATAAATAAAGGGGTGGAAGGTTATGGCACTATTTATATAAGAGAGAAAGTATTGAAAATATTTGAGTTTAGCATTAGTTTCAACCCTAAATTATTGAAAATACCTATTCCCTCTGTCCCAATTTATGTGACACATTTCAGATTTTGAGATTCAAATAAGTCTATCTTTGACCGTAATTTTTTCATATATCTTTTAAATATTTTGAATTATCAATTATTGTGACTTATAATACTTTTTATGTAGTTTACAAATATATAAATTTCATTTTAAAAAATTTGAAGATTCCATGAGCAAATTCTCGGTCAAACTTAAACTGTTTGACTCTCGAAAAGCGAAATGTGTCACATAAATTGGGACAGAGGGAGTATTAATTAAACTTATATACACCTCAATCCCACGTGACATTACAAGTGATCTCAAACTTTTGTAAGAGCATGAGACTCTTTATAAAAAGTTGAGAGATCAAAAACATTCTAAACTTGACGGTAATTTAGGAGTGTATTTAACTCATGTTATAAGATCGGAGGTGTATTTAAGTTTAATTTTAAGTAAAAGAATGTTCTTAAAACTATCAATAATTTGGGGATGAAACTAATAATTTGCGTCAAATTTAGGAGTTTGTTCGATACTTTTCATATACTCCATCCGATCATATTTATATGTCATACTTACTAAAAATAGATGATTCTTAATACTTATCATTTTACAAAATCAATACTACATAAATAATAATATTCTTCGTATTTTACTCTCAAGAGTTATTAGCCTTGAAATTATGTATTTGACCAATATAGAAAAATCAAATGAGTAATTTATGTTCATTGGTCAACTTAATTAATTTATATTTATTTATTGAAAACTTGACTTCAGAAAAACATTAAATAAGGATATAATGATAAATTTACTTAATTTTGTGATATCTAAAATAATGATACATAAATAAAAACGGAGGGAGTATATATATAATACATATGGAATTTAATATAAAAAGAAGACAGGAAGAAAAATGTTGTGCTTTGAAACGCGTGGACTTTGGGCAGATGAGTGAAGTTAGCAGCGATACACTGCGCAATTGACGACATTAATGGGAACCCGTTGTCTGATCACTCTTCGTAAGTCACGGTCACCCAAATTAAGGGGTGTTCAAGGAATTTAATAATTTTTAAATTATTAAAATCAAATCAAACATAATATATATTTAGTGATCGATTGTTATCATTATTCATTCAATTTGATTTGGTTATTCGGTTATTAGTTATATATGAAAATAAAAGGGATAAGGGTCTGAAAAATATCCCCAACTTTGGCCGAAATTGTTGTTACGATACCAAACTTTATGAAGGACCTATTACCCCCTGAACTATTTAATAGTGTATTTTTTTACCCCCTGAACTATTTAATAGTGTATTTTAAAGGTATATATGTGCCCACGTGGACACATTACTATTTATAATTATGCATTATTTTTTATGTCCACGTGGGAAAATATATATGTTTAAAATACGGTATTAAATAGTTTGGGGGTAATAGGTCCTCATTAAAGTTTGGTATCGTAATAACAATTTTGACCAAAGTTGAGATATTTTTCAGACCCTTATCCCAAAAATAAAATTAAAAGATGAAATAGGGAAATAGAAAAACGTACATATTCAGGATACATATATGTTTAGAATACTTTTTGATCGGAATACATACATGATGTTGGAAGTACTTTTTGTTTTCAACCTTTTTACTTTCATAAATAAATTATAAATATTTTTTTATGAAAACATATATAAGATATTTAAAATTATTCATAAAAATAATATATTGTGTTTTGTTTTAGACATTTTTGCTTTTATAAATTAATTATAAATAAATTTTGATGAAAACATATGTACGATATTTAAAATTATTCATAAAAAATAATATATTATGTATATATTATAATAGAAATATGTATATAATTTTTCGATTCACTTATATTTAGTAAACAGTGTCGATATTTATAGAAGAATAGATAAAAAACTAATTATCATTCATGTAAGTAGGGTATATTCTTGACTCTTTGGTTTAGACTAGTTTTAAACTAGAAGAGGTCTTAGACTCTTGAGTTCAACTCTACTTAACCACAATTTTAAGCATTAGTATGATATATGTTGCAAAAAAACATGCTTTAATTTGGTTTTGAACCTCCATACTCAAACATCAAACTCCAGAACTGAACCAACACACCAATGAATAACTTCTATCAAGTAATGTTATTTCGTTTAATATATATCTTGATGCATAGTATTATATGTATGTATTGAGTAAAAAATTTCGAGGAAGGGGTGTCACTTGACACTCTTCCATCAACGTGGGTCCTCCCCTGACCAAATCAAACTCAAACAAAATTAATTTATTTGATTAGACTGTCTATAGTATTTTGCTATGATTGTTTTCATTTTCGTTATTTTTTTTTCTTTATATTACTTTGGACTTTTCTTTTTCTTGAGCCCAGGATCTATTGGAAACAACCTCTTTACATCTAAGGTAGTGATAAGTGTAAAACCTCACAAATTCTGCGCTACGGATCCGAACCATTCATTGTAAGCATATAAAGCTTGAACAAGATGATCTCTTACTTGTACATTTGTTTTAATGTCCTTTTACAAGTGTAGAAAGTGTATCAGATGTGATTTAGGGTCATAATGGACCTCTAGCACTAAGTCGAGTTCATAACTTTCCTATCGGCTAAGTGATACTCCCAAATTACACTTCCCAAAAGAAGTATAAGTGGTCGTTGCCAAATAAAGAACCCAACTTGTAGTTTGGGGTCGATCCCACAAGGAATATGGTTTAGACTTAAACTTAACTTACGATTATTTCTTTTTAGTCAAACTATTTTCGAGGAAAGTAAACAAAGGGGGGGGGGGTTGTAAATAACAGTTTATTAGTTTGAATTAATAAGTAACAAGTAAGCAAGATTCACAATTGAAATATCAATATAAGATGAAAACTAGGGTATATGTATTCCCCACAAACTCTTAACGTAGTATTCATAATAATTATAATATTATACAAGTGTTTGACATGCAAGGCTGATAAGTTAGGTATCCCTAAGTGATTGGTAATCCAAGTAGGAACTTTCACTCGTAACTTGGTAAGTCTACGGGTGTGTGCTTTACTAACCCTTACCTTTACCTCGGTTTAGTTATCGTGTCAATTGAATTGGGTATTCACCCTCACATCAACTGATTAAAGTTAGACTATTAGATAGCAACAAATCCTTAAATAAATCTCCGTTGTTTAATCCTTTTCTCATTCATTACCCCCTTGGTAAGGCAAGTAGGAACGAGGCGAGTTCTAACGTTGTGCACTGCTAGAAAGAATTTTAAATGAAAAGATTAACAATACATGCATAAACACTTTTCAAGAATTACTTAGTTATTAATCATACGTTGTTAATTGTTCATGGTTTCCACAACCCTAGTTGTGGATTTAGCTACTCATGCTTGAGAATTCACAATTCATATTAGGGTTACTAAATGAAATCATGAACTTACAATTAGAATAGATGAAAACCGAAATCTTGAATTGAAATTAAAAGTGCAAATTGCATAAACTAGCTTCCGAAATTAAAGTGCCAAATTGTTTGCAAAATAATTCCAAAAGACCAAAACAAAAGTTTCCAATATTGTCTAACTCCCCAAAGCGAAAATAACAACTAGTATTTATAAGAACTAAATACTAAACAAAGTAGGAAAACAAAATAAGGAAAATCGGGTCAAACACGGTTTCCATTGATGACACGACCTACAAACCGTGGATCAGCCTACAGTCCTTGGTTCACTTCCGTGGTTCAACACTTAGAAAATATTTCAGGACCTTCAAACAACGGTCCCACCTACGGTCCGTGGATTGGACTACGATCTGTCCTGTCCCTCCGTGGTTCAAGTACTGGAAATCAACTTTTTGATCAGAAACGACGGTCGTGCAGGACGGTCTGTCATTCACTCTACGGGGTGTCGTTTGCCTCTGTGGTTCCACACTTGTTCAGACTTCCTTGAACTCACATCCACGAGCCATCACCTATGGCCCGTCACTGGACCTACGGTCTGTGGTTTGGCTCCGTCGACTGTTACTGCTGCCACTTCAGTTCTTTTCCCTCTCAACCACTTCCGAACCAATTTCCTGCAAAGATTACATAAAACCATTATATCTACTAACAAAACAACCCAAGACACACACAAACTCTAAGTGAAATGCATCAAAAATATCATAAACTGATGGTATATCAACACCTTCAACTTAAACTTGTTGTTTGTCCTCAAGCGACACATTAAAAACTCTAAACGACACTTCATGTAGAAGCAAACATACTAACTCAAGCAATCACATGGCTTTCTCAATCAATTCTATCACTTAGTGTAAATCTTTTCATTTAGACTTAACAGGCTAACTCATGCGAGTCAAAATATGACATACACAAACAAATAGATATCACCACATACACTTTCAACAATCACCAAGGTACCAACTCTCCAACAATGTAACTAGTGCCCTCACTTCAAAGAAATCATTTGTTCACACAATAACTCTGATTTTTAAGCTTAAGGATTCAGTTAACACTCACGCTCAGAAGTGAATTCAAATACAATTAGTGCTCAATATCATAGGCTTGCCCTTATTTTCACTGCGCATACTCTCCAAGCTAGTCACTAGGATCACTATATGACTTTATTAGCTTGTAACGTAGGCTCAGAGTCAGGTAGGATACATTTGGAAACTTTTAGTGACTTTTCTGCCCTCCTTGACATTACATTGGCTATTTACCTCTTTTCTCAACCAATTCTGGCATAATTTTTTATTTTCTACTCTTCTCCTTGCTTTCTTCAGCACAGATATGACTTGACTTTTTCATTCTTCTTTTTCCACTTTTTCTTTTTCTTTTACTTCTTCTTTCTTTGTTTTTCAGCATCATTATCATTCTTTTTGTTTCTCTTGAATTTAGTCACACCTTTTTCTATCCTTTTTCTTCTTCTATACACAACTCTTTTCATATCCTTTTCTTTCAGTTTCCTTTTTCATAGCCACCCTCAACTTATGTATATTGCATGAGTTGAGGTGCACAATATCCGAGGTAGGACCAGGGCCAAGATTAAAGTAACTTTTGAATTAGCCACCCTCAACTTAGGCTTTTGGGCTAAGTTAAGGTGCACATGTCCAAGGAGGGACCAGGGCTAAAATAGTCATTAAGGGAAGGTGAGTTAGGTGTATTGAATGATGTGGTATTCATTAGGCTCAAACAATTGGATCAAAGGGAGCATTTATTTCTTTTGGTTGGATCTTTCTAGGCTTAAGTGGACTTATTTGAACAAGGGCCTATGATCATTTCCCAATTTCTAGCCTATATTATCTTAGCAGGACCAATGAGGCAAGTTCTAGATTGACACATACTGCATGAACATACAATTTCCTCACACACACTTGGCACGTTGATTCATTATCGAATTATTGAAGCACATAGTTCAAGTTTTAGCTTAAGCCATGCTATTCTACTGGTTCCTATCATGTCATATCCAGATCCAACACATTCAACTAATAAAGCCCATAGATCTAGCACATTTCAAATTTTTTGGACGGGTATCAATTTCATGCTCTTATGACATCATGCTTTCATTCTTTCTATCTACTTCTACATATACAATCCTACACATGCCGGTTCAACAGAAAACTAAAACAGACCCTTTAGGGAAAAAGAACACAGGCAAGAAAACCCCAAGGGAGGGTTATGAGTTAGGTTACTCAGACTTCACCCTATCACACACAACCTATTTACCCCACCCCTAAGAAAAAATGGTGCAATTTCCCTCAATGCACAAAAAAAGAAAAATAAAGCATATGGTGAAGCAAACCTATGGCGCATACACGTTGATGACCCATCAAGAAGCAGGTGGGTCTGATTTCCCGAAACCCACTAGATCAGCAATAGGAATGCCATATGTAACACTTTCATCAACAATGGGAACATCCTTAGTAGTGCTCCTCGACCCAGATGGGCCAACATCTATCTCACGAGCCCGTTGTTGCCGCAACTCCTCATCAATAATGGACTGCCTCTAGGCTGCCTCCAACTGTTGTCGCTCTCTCTTTTTTGCCCATCGGGCCTCCTTAGTGTCAGAAGTATGGTCAGAAGAGCGGTGGCGCTTCCCAGCCGCACGGGAAGGGTCGAGTGGTGGCATAGTGTCGCCAAAGAGTACAATCATCACCACCTCAACCTCAGGTGCGGTCTTCGGTACAGTCTCAGCAGGGGATAAAAGAGCATCAACATCAAATCGGAGCCCAGCCAACTCCGTCCGGAAAGTGGTAACATCAATGGTGGGTGCATGCCTCTCCAAGACTCTCAACTTGAATGCATCTAGCCGCTTGTGGACCGCCTGAATCTTCGTGTCCATCATCCGCTTAATACGAGCCTTTGACTCCTCAATAGATCGCTGCATCCAGGGCCTCATGTGCAGCAAGGTAGCCATATTCTCCCAAGACACCCAATGCTTGCTTCTACCTTCATTCTTGTTATTCCAAAAGAATCCAACAAATAATTTGTGAAGGTCATGAACAACACACTTGGGTGGGTTTATAATTGAAAGGAGATGAATTGGCATATTCGGGTTCATTTGAAATTAGCACAACCTTACCTCCATAAAAAATAATGTTTCCTTTACAAGCTTGAAGCTTGTTCTTTACCTTTTTAATGATATCATTATAGAAAATTTTTTCTAGCATGAAAGATGGGACACCCAAGATATAATAAAGGAAATTGACCTCTATTGAATCCAGTGATCTCTGAGACTTGATTGACTATGTTGCCAAAGACCTTGTTGTACATGTAGAAAAAGCTTTTCTGGTGATTGATTTTCTGACCAGATATTCCTTCATACTCATTTCAGGTATTCAAATCTAACGTCAGAGAATACTCATCGGCAGACACAAATAGCAGACACAAATATTAGGGTATCATCAGCATATGCTAAATGGTTTAAGTCAGAACTCCACTTTGGCATTCCAAACCCTCTGAAGGATATACTCCCTCTATCTCTAATTACTTGTCCACTTTTGAATTGACACACCTATTAAGAAAATAATGATTGACAGACTGAGTTTATCATTTTACCCCTATTAATTATGAATTAGATGAATTAAAAATTTAAGATTTTCAAGAAGTTCTACCTTTTTAAAAGTAATTAATTGAGGATATAATAGGTAAAAAAAAAATTATTTTTTCAAAATAAACAAGTAAAAAAGAAAAATTGAACGAGTAATTACGGACAGAGGGAGTACTATAGAAGTGTGTCTATTTTTATTTTTTTACTTCTGAGCTATTTTCTTTTCCAAATTAGCCAACGACTTTGAGATCATACGGCTGCTATTCAGCAAAAATGACTCCAAAAGGTCACATGGTAAGAGAAATTATCACTTCTTTCTTATTTTGTACTCATAAATTCATCAAAAACACAGCCCCAAGGCCTAGCTCGAGCGACAAAAGGTGGAGAATTTGTGATTCAGGTCACAAGTTCAAGCCCCACACCAAGCAAAGTGAAACCCAGTATTTAAGGGTAGAGGGGCAGGCCCATTATCCATCGAGTTTAGAAGACTGTGATTGGTCCAAAGGACGGATCACAATCGAATTTCTCGGTTATCAAAAAAAAAATCACCAAAAACACAAAAAATTACTACTCCCTCCGTCCCATTTTATATGACACTTTTCGAATTTCGAGATTCAAACAAGTCTATCTTTGACAGTAAATTGTTCATATATCTTTTAAGCATTTTGAATTATCTATTATTGTGACTTATAATACTTTTTACATAGTTTACAAATATATAAATTTCTTTTCAAAAAAATTTGAAGATTTGGTGCGCAAATTTCCGATCAAACTTAAACTGTTTGACTCTCGAAAAATGAAAAATGCCACATAAATTGGAACAGAGGGAGTAATTCTTTTGGTTCCATTTGCTGATGATTATCGATTTAGTGTTTGGGGAATTTAAATGTACTCAAATAGATTGGAAAGATAATCAGGAACCAAAGCCATTATAGATAATCAGGAACCAACATTTTGAGACCAAATGGGAAAGAAAAAAGCATCTTTCCAAATGGATAACTGTTGAACTACTTATTTATCTGCCTAATTCCAAAGATAGAAAATAGGTCCATTTTTCAATAAATATAAGTGAAATAATCACATCATTCAACCCCCAACCCAACACCAGAATCAAGAAACAACATTACGAAGCAAAAATAAGGGGAAAAAGACAATATTTTTCAATTGGATATTTGAGATCAGGTGAACTATTGAGAAACAAACCAGAGTCAGATGAGTCTTTGAGGTATCTCAATAAATGTAAGGCAACTTGCATGTGGGGAGCACAAGAATGCTGCATAAAATGGCTCAAGTGTGTGTAAAGAAGTTTAGCTTGCCAATCAAGATCCTGTAAACTCAACTCTCTTTCACTACTCTCAACTCTCTCTTGATTTTGAAATGGTCATGAAGAAAGGGCTTGAGAGCATCTGTTTCAGTTAAATCAGTGCTAGTGAGAACAATATCATCTACACATACAACCCCTACAATAAAAGAGTCCCAGACTCCAAAGGCTGAGAAAGCTTAACATACCACTGTCTGGAAGCTTGTCTCAGACCATATGGACTCTTTTGTAATAACAAACTGAAGGATCAGAAAAAGAAGGGGGAAGAAGGAACCAAGAATAGGAGGAAGTTTCATAAAGACTTCCTCATCCAATTCACCATGTAAGAAAACATAGTTGACATCAAGCTGAAAGAGAGGCCACTGTTGTTTGATGGCAACACCAATTAGACACTTGACATTGGACATCTTAACAACAGGAGAAAAAGTGTTATGAAAATCAACCCCCTCAACCTGTATCCCCCCTGACCACTAATCTGGCTTTATACCTCTCAATGGTCCCTTCAGCCCTACATTTGGCTTCTTTTTTTTTTAGGCTGGTAACATTAGTCTATAGATATCCACAGGTATACTACAACCAAAAGTGTAGTTCCCCTTCAAAAAAGTATTATATCTTACAGAATCTTTGACTTAATCAGATTGATGCCTATAAACAATCTAGTACATCAAAGATGTCTTCTGTTCTAGCTAAAATATCTTGTTTACACCAAAGATAGAAAAGAGCTAAGCAATTCATTCTAATCTTCTGAAGGCTATTCTGTACATTCTCAAAGCTCCTATTGTTCCTCTCTTTCCAAATTGTCCACCAAATGCATGCTGGGACAAACTTTCATCTCTTCTCTTCTTTGAAGCATTGTCATCCCTAATCTAGCTACTTAGAACTCCTTTGCTGCTTCCTGGTTTCACCCATGTAATTCCTTTCAGGCAAATGAACATTCTCCATGGTTGCTCAGTCCACTTACAGTGTCTCTCCCAACTGGAAAAGTCAGAAGATGAAGGAATGGAAGCAGCAAAAACAGGAGGAGACGTATGTGGACATGAGGGAGAAAAGGAATCTGAAGGAGGATCAAAAGAAGGAAAAGAAGAAGCAACATGAGTGGGTCATAAAAACAGAAAGAGAAAGGAAAAGGACATAACTGAGAAGATTTAGAAGACTGAAGAGAGTGAAAAGGTGTTCATGGAAAATAACATCCCTGGAAATAAATAAGCCTTGGTTTCTAGGTTATAAAGCTTGTAACTTTTATTGGCAAAATGATAGCCAACCAAGATGCAAGGAATACCTCTAGGTTGAAATTTATCCCTATGAGTTAGGGAGTGGTAGAATAACAAAGACAACCAAAAGTTCCGAGATGAGCATAAGTAGGTGGCTGCTCATAGAGTAACTGAAAAGGGTTATTGTGATTCAGAAGATGAGACGGGAATCTGTTTATGAGATATGTAGCAGCGAGAATGCCCAGAATCTGATAGGGAGGTGAGATTAAAAAAAGTAATTTCCTGGCAGTACTCAGTATCAAGTAAGTGTCTAGGCATCCTCTCTACCACCCCATTTTGTTGTGAGGTGTGTGAGCAGGAAATCTCATGCACAATCCCTCTATCAAGAAAAAAAAATTAGAACCAGAAATAGAGCTCCCAAGTTATAGTGCATTGTCACTTCAGACAATTTGGACTTTGGTATGAAATTAGGTGTCAACCATGAAAACTAGGACCTTTAAGATATCAAAGGCATTAACTTTGGCACCCAATAATGAGTCCATGTTGCCCTGGGGTAGTCATCAAACAATGGTCAAAAAGTATCTTGGCTCATCATAGGTAGGAACATGGAATGGCCCTCATGTGTCAACATGAATCAGTTGGAAGGGGTGGTAGTTTGTATAGAGCTATCAGGGAAAGGTAGTCTAGTTTGTTTGGCTACAGAGCAAATGGGCCATGTGAAATATTGTTTAGAAGACAAAGAAGTACCAAAACCCAGAAATATATTTCATTTTAGAGAAACGCATATGCCCAAGTCTTTAATGCCAAACAATATCCACTTCATTAATATCAGCCAAATGTGCATCAGCAGGTACCCGAAACGAGTGCGGATCTGAGAGTCAGATTTGGCAAAAGCTAAATTTTAAGATTCAAGGTTACGAATCCTAGTATAAATACAGGACCAGGAATTAGGCTAAAAATTAAGCATTATAAAAATAGTGTTATAAAGATATTCTAAATTTGAGAGATATTTTGTAAAATTCAATCTTTTATTTATCCTAGTCTTATCTCTTAACGAATTATAAAGCTAAAAAATTATATGTAGATGATACATACTGAGATTTGCGGTCCCAGTGAATACTAGTCCAACGAAGTGCAGAACACTGATTATACAAACAATAGTCCCATGAAAGGTAAAATGTCATTAAAAGTGGTCAGGCCCAAATGTCAAAATAATTTTAGTTGCAACATGCAGGCCCATATAAATCTTTAAAAAACCCTAGTTTCATATATTCTGTTTCATTCACAGTTCACACGCCACTGCCTCTACGAAATACATCAAAACACCAACCCTAGCTCACATACTCCCTCTTTGCCAAAATGCAGCCGACGTTCGATCCATCTCAGATTGTCGAGGTTTCTGTCCGAGTCACCAGAGGTGAAGTCGGAGTGGCAAGTTCACTCGATCCATCACAGATCCTCGACGTCTTTCCCAAAGAAATTTATCGACTCTAGTCAAAGTATCCGTATGGGATTGACCGGATCTGACACGCACCTCGCACCCACACCCACCCCAGTGTTGCGTCGAGATGGGTTCGGCAGCAAAATCGAAGAGTCCACGCAACATAACATCAGAGGCTACATTTTTATACTCATGTGAAACATCTATGCCAGGAACAGTTGAGGCAAGAGAAGAAAACACAGTTCAAAAAGTATTAGAAGAGATAGAAGGGAGAACAGTAGAGATTAAGAAGAAATACTAGGAGCAAACCTGCAAGGAATATGAGAAAGCTTGTACAGTCCACACTCTGGTCTACCAAAAACAATATTTGGTGAAGGGCCTCTAAAGTGCAACCAAATTGGTGAACTGGACAATATTTCCAGAAGGTTCAACAAGTTTTGAATCAGAAATGAGGTCATGCTAAAAGTTAGGAATGTATAATACATTGTACAAAGTAAGATCAGGAAACAGTGTTATCGAGCCAATGTTAGAGACTTTAACTTTGTATCCATTTAGAAATGAAACAAGACAAGGAATAGGTAATGTTACCTGTAAAGTTAGCAGATGCTATGAGGATTACTGAGTGGTGAAAGATGAGAGTGCTGCAAGTGGGACAGTATGTGGAAGTACTGATCTTTAGTCAGACTAGCAACAGTGACTGGCAGGTTAGAAACACCAGATAAACCAGAATCTCAGATTATGCACCTGTATGACCAGGACCAAAAGTCTCAAATTAAGCATGTGTAGCTGTCTTCCTTGGACCAGTATTCTTAGGGTCACCAGTATTCTCTGTGAACTTCAAATGAGAAGGATAATAGTTTAGTTCTCAATGGTGTGATTCGTTTTGCAATACAAAAGAAAAGAGGTTGGGATAGATCAAAGGAGACTTTAGACAGGAACTGTGGTTTGGAGACTCTAGAGGTGAAAGAAGCAGAATTGGATCCCAAATGAGAAGTAGAGGAGACTTGTCTCTGTTTCTATTCAACCAACAAGGAAGTGGTTTCATCATAAGAAGTTAGAACAATCCTTCTCACTTGTAGATAAGTCTAATTGAGTCCCATTAAAAACGGTAAAAACCTTTAGTTCCTCTTCAACCTTCCTGTTACCACCACAAGTACACACGGTCAAATGATTTGCAGAAATAGAATATCTCATCCCAAAGCTTTGTGATTTTGTTGTACTATGTAGCTATGTATAAAGATACTTGAGAATTGTCGACGACTTCTTCTTAAGCTCAAAAACTCTAGTACCATCAGTCTTACCATATCTTTCTTCCAATTCATTCCAAATATCTCTAGCAAGTTCAAATAGTCAACACGCTGAGAAATTCCTTTGATGAGGAAATTAGCTAACCAGGTTCCTATTAAGTCATTGTAACATTGCCATTGTGTAGACAAATGAGAGTCATCAGGAGGTCTAGTTGAAGTTCCAGTGATGAAACCCAACTTGTTTCGAACAGATAAAGCTACTAATATTATACGTCTCAAACTACTATAACAAGAACAATCAAAGGATCAGAAACCAAAGAAACCCCCCAAAACATCAGATGGATGAGCATAAAGAAGATGGCATGGATGCATATAATCAATCCTTGGGGTGAAATACAACACTTTCGTGTTTTACTTGATTTCCGCTTTATGATGACTAAAAATGAATTGAGTGATATTTGGGGTTTGCCTATGGGAGGGTAAGTGCCTTCATGGCTAGCTTGTACTTTTGGGTCATGACAATTTGGTATCAAAGCATGGTTCACAGGTCTCATGAATACAAAATCAACGTCTAGTAGAGTCTTGCAAATTGTTATAAAGACGCTTGTTCTTGTCTTCGAGAGGCTACATGATATTAAGAAAATTTCTATTCCACCATTCCTTATCAAGCATAGAGGTTCTGTGCATTTGCAGCTGGAGGCTAGGAGCCTACACCGACACCTACTGCCAAGGTCGTGGAAGGTGGTAGAGCCAGAGCCCTAGTCGCAACGCTAGTGAGAGGTAGAACATTGACAGTTGCTCAGGGCCATGCTCAACCAGCGTCCCCAAATATTTATGATATTCTAGATAATGAGACGATTCCATCTGGATTTATTGCTATGCTAGTACTTCAAGACACTCTTGTCGACATGCTTGGATTTCTTGAGGGATGGCGTAGGTGAATATTCTACTAGTCACACCAGATGGCTCATAGACCAGGATGAGAGGTTAGATTCCTAATCATATGACTGCTCCAATGTTCCATCCTCCCGGGGCTGTGGGTTTACATGCACGTTCTTATCGCTATCGTTACCTCTAACCCAGAATGAGTGAAATGACAGTGGTGATTTTGCTCTTTTGTTTTTCATTGTTCTAACATGTTGAACCGACTCTGAAGGTCATTGTAATGGTATGCTTAGTGTGCTTGAACCTTCTGCAACGTATCTCTTTTTGTTGATCGATTGGATGAGATAGAACATGATTAATGAATTCTCGATAGCCACGAACAATTTTGGGACATAGAGGACATTGGAGTAGCAAGAGATGAGTCGACATTTCGTAAACCAAAATTGAAATGGAAACAACATCAACAATATTATTAATTGTGGTCAAACAACATAAAAATATAACCTAAAATGGCCATTTCACCTATTTGATTTGTTTGGAGTAATAAGATGAGATTGAATTGTGCATATCAACTCTTTTTTTTCTTTGGATTAATTGTCCATATCAACTCTTAAAACTGTATGAAGAATTTATAGGCCAGTACTCACCTTCACACTTGTAGATTTCACATATCTTGTTATGGTAACCAAAGATTTCAAATTTTGATTGCAAAGCTATAACTTTTGAAAAAGCTGCCATCACAAGACATGTGAAATCTACAATTCTGAAGGTGAGCAATGGCCTATAAATTCTTCATACAAGTTTTCAGAGTTGATGTGCACAATTTAGTCTCATCTAATCGCTCCAAACAAATCAAATAGGTGAAGTTGACCTTTTTTTAGGTATATTTTTTTATGTTCTTTGACTTAAAATAATAATCATGTCGATGTTGTTTCCATTTCAATTTTGTTTTACAGAATGTCAACTCATCTCGCGCTGCTCCAATGTCCTCTAGGTCCCAAAAATTTTCATGGCTATCAAGAATTCAAGAATCATGTTATATCTCATCTAGTAGATCTACAAGAAGAGACATATGTTGCAGAAGGTTCAAACACACTAAGTGTACCATTACTAAAACCTCTAGAGTTTGTTCAACTTGTAAGAACCATGAGAAACAAAAGAGCGAAATCACAATCACCACCCCCACCATCGGCATTTCATCCATTATGGGTTAGAGGTAATGGTGTGCTAAAAATGTGCAAGTAAACCAACAGCTACCACCTACGTCACCGCCACCACCATCATCACATCCTGCCTGATCGGTTAGACGTAAAGAAGATGGAAGAGGTGAGCATACAAACCAACAACTAGTAGCACCTCCACCGCCCTCAGATCATATGCTAATTCAGTCAAAGGTATCAATGATGGCAGACGTGTGCATACAAATCATCAGATACCACCACTACCACAAGCATATCATCCTCCCTCACTTGGAGAAAATGCTTATGGCGAAAGAGTACAAGTAAACCAACAGCTACTACCACCACCACCCTCATATCATGCCAACTCAATTAGAGGTAACAATGATGGCAGAGGTGTGCATACAAACCAACATATACCACCACCACCACTATCATATCGTCTTCCTTCACTCGGAGGAAATGATTATGGAGAAGGCGTATATGCAAACCAGAGGCAACAAATGTTTCAATCGACAAGAACGGCCTATGTCTGAGGTTCAAATTCAATAACTATTAACCAAAATGAAGATGTCCCTCTTTTGGATAAATCTTATCCATCTGAGTCGAAACTCGAACCTCAATTAGTTTGTGATAATGAAACTAGTGGGCTGGATCTAGCATTAAGGCTTTAAAGCCAAGAGTATCCATGCTTAAACCATTTGCGGTCTTTTCTATCAAAAATTGTCTAAATCACCAATTGCTTAGATGTTCTTTTAAGTATTCTCCTTATTTATAAAGTTGTATTCCCCCTGAATTCTAATAGAACTTTTCTTGTGTCATTGAACTTTTTGTGTAATCACGATATACTTAAATCTAATATCACATCTATTGGTGCCATTTATTTAGAATTTTGTAGCTCACATAATTTTTTCCGAGAACATATAAAAACACCAAATAGAAGCCACCATGATCTATGTCAGATGTAAGGTGTTAGTATGCATACATACAACCCTCTCTAAATCCCACTTGTGGGATTACATAGAGTATGATGTTGTTGTTGTTCTTTTAAGTAATATCCCCATTGCACAAAAATTTACACGTCTAACAACCTTTAAACAACTCAAATATGTATCGACTGAAATTAGACTTTAATAATTTCATGCCTAAAATTGTTTCGAAGTGATTAGAAGTGCAATTTTTTTTTAAAAAAAGTACAAGCTAAATAGTGGTGTCTAAATAAAATACTCACAAAATTGAGTCACATGACACATGACATATTTTGGATATTGAAATGAAATAACACTAGATTTTAGTCTTGAAACCAATTATATGCAGTAAATTACCCTTAATGACATGTCTTGAAGCCCCATGGGCAAACATTTCAAGGTGAAAAGTCATAACTAAAGTTTAGTCCATGGGACAAGCAAGGTCAAAAGTTCAAGATTAGTCACCTCCAATGTCATTCTCAAGAATCACTCAATCAAGTGGGTTAGATTTTGCCAAGTCAAACTTAATGGCCAAGATAAAATATGACTTTAAATTTTATTGAGAAAAGACATAAAGTCACCACTGAAGTTGTTTCAAATTTTAAAAAAGACACCTTAACTTTGCAACCGTCCTATTACCCCACTAAACAATTATGAATTGATACTATTATATCATTTTTCGATCAGCCCCAGATTTTAAGAAGCAAGTGTGTTCACACACCAATCATTACATGACACTTATTAATTTAATAAAAAAAAAATTCATTTCAAGTGTTTTTTTTTATCTCTCTCTTAATTTTTGACTTATTCTTTTAATTTTTGACTTATTTTAATTTTGATTTCATCTTCCACCCCCCACTTTCAAACTAATCCATCCCTCCATTTTCTTTCTTTTTCTTCACCTTCCACCCTCACCCCACCCCCACGTCAAGTTGAACCCCTCTCCCTTTTTTTTCTTTTCTTTTTCTTCTTCTTCTCCAATCATATTCTTTATTTCAGTGGTTTTTTTATAAAAAAGAAATCATACTATTTATTAGACTTTATTGAATTATTGATAACAAAATTAATTATTTTTCTAAGAAAATTTAAAATCTTGAAGGTATCATCAATTACTCCTTTTCATATAACTTCAAAATTAAAAATGATAATTTTAAAAGAATCAATGAATTCCTCGAAAATTGAAAGAACTTGATTGAAATCGGATAAAAAAAACTATATGATACCTCCTAATCATCTAGAAATCATATGGATTTATCAAATTGTTCGAAATGTAAGAAAATATTTAGATAAAGTTTTAAAATTAAAAAGAGAAACTAATAGTAGTAAAAAAAGGAAGGTGAAGTTACGGTAAAAATGGTGACATTGAAAGTGAGAAGATTCAATGGAGATGACAATAAATTTTTGAATAAGAAAGAAGAAAGAAAGAGAAAAAATAATAAGGAAAAGAAGTTAAAATAATAAGAAAATATATTTTATAATAAAATACTTGTAAATATAAAATTATATTAGTTATTTTAGGTGGCTCACTCTCTTTTGAGAGAGTCCACACACTAGTTCAAGATTATTTAGTGGGGTAATAGGACGCCCGCATAGTTAAGGTGTCTTTTTGAAAATTCGGGACAAGTTCAGGTGTCACTCTATGTCTTTTCTCAATTTTATTTAAATACTAGATGTGTAATCGCATGTGTAAGCATAAGTCCGACAATACAAATCTTTTGTACCTCTTTTTTTCTTTGAACTAATTCAATTAGGATTTCTGCTACATATGTTTTAATGAAAAACTAAGAACAAAGAACAACATACAATAAGTGCTAAACTGATTATCCTCTTTTTAACTTGACACAACAATATATCTTGATACTCGCACAGAGTGAGCCTTAAGTAATGGATACAATTTACTCTTTGCACCATTTAACAACTAGGTCTCTTCTATTTCTTTATGGACCAACTTATTGATATGGCTCAATACAAATGGGCTTCTCCTAGCTGTGTTTCTAGACCGGAGAAGCGATTTGCATAACATATTAATTGGGCTAAAGATGGTCAAATTGTTGACACACCTTTTATGGAATTACACTTAGCAATCCAAAAACATTGTTAGCACGCACATCCTACAATATGTCCCCTGCCACTCCGCCACCCACCCCTATCCCAACCCTAACCCCCAAAATAGTACAAAAAAATTAAAGAAAAATACAAAAGAAGAAAAATATTATATCACAATGTTTAAAAAAATTTGACAAATAATAGAAAAAAACATAAATAACATTCCAATTAACAATAAATATAAAAATATAAGGACAATAGTATGTCCAAAATGGAAAAAATATCAATAACTTCCAAATTTTGGTTGCAGTGTTGTAACATTTTTTTTTTTGATAACCGAGAAATCCGTCTGTGACCCGCCCTTTGAACCAATCACAGCCTTCTAAACTCGGTGGATAATGGGCCCGCCCCTCTACCCTTCAACACTTAAATACCAGTCTTCGCTTTGCATGGTGGGGGGCTTGAACCTGCGACCTAAGCCACAAATCCCTCCACCTTTTGCCACTTGAGCTAGGCTTGGGGGCGTGTTGTAACATTTGAAAAAGTTACCATAACAAGACGTGAAATTTACATTTCTAAAGGTGAGCACTGGCCTACAAATTCTTCGTACAGTTTTCAGAGTTTATATGTACAATTCAATCTCATTTAATCGTTCCAAACAAATCAAATGGGAGAAGTTGACCTTTTTATTAGGTAAACAATATCCACTTCATTAATATCGGCCAAATGTGCATCAGAGCTATGTTGCTCGGACTCGGGTGCGGGTACACAAAATGAGTGCGGATTCGAGAGTTGGATTCGACAAAACCTAAATTTTAAGATTTGGGGGTACGAATCCTAGTATGGATACGGGTGCGGGGATTCGGTTAAAAATTCAACACTATAAAAATACAGTTATAAAGATATTCTAAATTTGAGAGATATTTTGTAGAATTCATTTTTTTATTTATCCTAGTCTTATCTCCTAACCAATTATAAAGCTTAAAATTTATATGTAGATGATACATATTGAGATTTGTTGTCCCAATGAATTTTTACATTACACACTAGTCCAACAAAGTGCAGAGTACTGACTCTACAAACAGTAGGCCCATGAAAGGTAAAATGTTATTAGAAGTGGTTAGACCAAATGTTGAAATAATTTTAGTTCCAACATGCAGGCCCATATAAATCGTTGAAACCCTTAGTTCATAAATTTTGTTTCATTCACAGTTCACACGCCAATGCCTCTTTGAAATCCACCAAAACCTCACCTACTCCCTCTCTGCCAAAATGCAACCGACGTTCAATCCATCTCAGATCGAGGTTTCTTTCCAAGTCACCGGAGGTGAAGTCGGAGTGGCAAGTTCACTCGATCCATTTCAAATCATCGAGGGTAAGATACCCCAAATTTTTTCTCGACTATAGTAAAAGTATCCGTATGGGATTGACCAAATCTGACACGCACCTTGCACCCACACCAGCCCCAATGTCACGTCGAGAAGGGTTCGGCAGCAAAATCGAAGAGTCTGTGCAACATAGAGGCTACATTTTTATACTCGTGTGAAAAATCTATGCCAGGAACAGTTGAGACAAGAGAAGAAAACACAGTTCAAGAAGCATTAGAAGAGATAGAAGGGAAAACAATAGGGTTTACTAATTTCATGTCTAAAATTGTTTTGAAGTGGTTAGAAGTGCAAAAAAAATTAAAAAGTAGGTACAAACTAAATAGTGAAGTCCAAATAACGTACTCATGAAATTGTGTCACATGACATAATTTGGATATTGAAATGAAATAACATACTAATAGATTTTAGTCTTGAAACCAATTATGCGCATGAAATTAGACTCAATGGCATGTCTTGAACACAGCTTACCCCATGGGCAATCGTTTCAAGATCAAAAGTGAAAACTAGTTGAACTTGTAGTTTTGTCCATGGGACAAGCAAGGAGAAAAGTTTAAGATCACTCACCTTCAATGTCATTCTTAAGAGGGTGTTTGGATTGACTTAAAAGTTGATCAAACCTACTTTTAAGTCAGTTTTTAACTTCTGGAAGTGTTTGGCAAATATAAAAATAACTTAAAATAATTAGAAAGTGTTTGGCAAGGTCAACAATGACTTAAAATAAGTTAAAATGACTTAAAATAAGTCAAAAACCAAAAGTAGGCCTCCCCCTACTTTTTATTTTTTGACTTAAAAGTCATTTCAGTTTGACTTTTGATTTTTGACTTAAAAACAATTTTTTTAAGCCAATCCAAACGGGCTCTAAGAATCACTCAATCAAGTGAGTTAGATATTGCAAAGTCCAATTTAATGGCCAAGATAAAATAGGACTTTAAATTTTGTTTAAATACTAGATGAGTAATTGCATGTGTAAGCATAGGCCCAATAATGCAAATCTTTCCATAGCTCCTTTTCCTTTTATTTTTATTTGAACTAATTCAATTAGAATTTCTGCCTCATATGTTTTACTGAAAATACCTAAAAACAAAGAAAAACATACCATAAGAGTTAAGTTGATTATCCTCTTTATAATTTAAAGGAACAATATATATTGATACTCACATAGAGTGGGCCTTAAGTAATGGATACAATTTACTCTTTGCACTTACTAACTAGGTCTCTTCTATATCTTTATGGACCAACATATTGATACAGCTCGATAGTAATTGGGCATCTATCTGTCTTTGTAGACCCAAGAAGCAATCTCATGCACTGTTGCACCTGAATTTCAAGCTTGTTCACTCCAAATATTGTTTTGGTCAACCCTTGGGCTTTCCAAGTTTCTAGTTTTTGGTTTTCTTCATTGGCACGCATGTGATTGCCTCGAGAACCATACCACTAGTCCCAACAAGTCATAAACACGGTTTATGTCTATGTAAAAGGTCATTTAAGGGAAAGGATCCTAATACTCAAAATGAATAGACAAGTCGTTACATATAATGTTTGTTAGTAATCAACCAAAGCTTCATGTTAGTTTTCTTTTTATTTCATCATTTTCCAAATGACGCAATTTCTACTAAGGCCACCAGGATACTCTAAATATCCTATTCATCAAATTTGTCTAGGTCCAGATCTTCAGCATGGTTTAGTGAAAATAGTCAGATTTACATTTTTTTTTCTCATGGAACAATGCCTAGCATACTAATCATCCACTATTTATTTCCATCATTTTTTTCACAATTTGATTACCCTTTTCTTCAACATTTTCCACAATATGATTGACAAACAAACTGCAAACATGTGTACAATTTCGTACTATCATACATAGTAATTTCACTAACAGGTTAACTTGAAAACATTCAATCCAGATCAACTGCATGTCATACTACCAAAACTACTAAGCTCGTAATCTTGCAAATGAATGCTTAATAAGCAACTAATATTTTTAGGACCACGCTAATAATAGAATCAAATTTCAACCCAAAAAGTTTAGCTCAAAATTCAGCTAAAGACTCATAGGCATTTATAATTAAGAGATCTTACTTCTTTTCAGATATCTCCACAACCATGGCATTCTGCTTCTCCACAACCTCTGATTTCTTCAACGGCTGTGAAATTTCACCCTTATCAGTCATTGAAGAACACCATATTTTACATTCGGTCAATAGAAATGAGCTCCATTAACACATACATTTGAGAGAAAAAAACAGTACTTCTCGACCCTCCCTCCCCAAAACCCAAAAAGTTTAGCTCAAAATTTAGCTAAAGACTCATAGGCATTTATAATTAAGAGATCTTACTTCTTTTCAGATATCTCCACAACCATGGCATTCTGCTTCTCCACAGCCTCTGATTTCTTCAACGGATGTGAAATTTCACCCTTATCAGACACTGAAGAACACCATATTTTACATTCGGTCAATAGAAATGAGCTCCATTAACACATACATTTGAGAAAAAAAACCAGTACTTCTCGACCCTCCCTCCCCAAAACCAATATAAAAAACCAAGAGTAGCTTTTGCACCAAACATGATAAAAGAAAAAGACATAATTTTTCTCCAAATGGATATCAGATAAACTACTAATTTACTCTACATTCTGCAAATAGGTATCATTAACACATACAAGTGATAAAATCAATACCCCTCAACCCCCATCCAGCCCACAACATTTTTGAGACCAAAAGAAAGGAAAAAGATTCACTTTTTCCAAATTGGTTTCTTTTTTTTTGAGAAAGGTAACATTTACTTCTATATATATACTACTTCAAAGTGTAGTCCCCCTCCAAAAAGTTTTACTTGCATCATTCCTAAGATCTTCTAGTTACCGTCAATAATATTAAACACATTTTCAGCATCTCCTATCACTACTTGCTTACACCAAAAATAGTAAAGCCCTAGGCAATTTGTCTTTATCTTCTGGATATTGTTATGTTTTCCTTCAAAACATCTTTGATTCCTTTCCTTCCGAATTGTCCGCCAAATGCAAGCTGGGACAATCCTCCATCTCTTCTCTTTTTCCTGCATTTCCATCCCTGTTCCAGCATTGTAGGACTTCTATAATTCTCCCAGGATTTGTCCACTTAATCTTCCACTTTTGGATGAACATCTGCCACAATTGATCTGTCCATTTGCAGTGTAAAAAGAGATGGTTCCTGATAACCTACTTATTCACTCTTATACGTTCAAACAATAAAATCAATACCCCTCAACCCCCATCCACCCACACCAACATTTTGAGACCAAAAGAAAGGAAAAAGATTCACTTTTTTCCAAAGTGGTATCTGATAAACTACTTATTCACTCTTCTACATTTTGCAAATAGGTTCATTAACACATACAAGTGATAAAATTAATACCCCTCAACCCCATCCAGGCATCCACCCCACACCAACATTTTGACACCAAAAGAAAGGAAAAAGATTCACTTTTTTTCAAAGTGGTATCTGATAAACTACTTATTCACTCTTCTACATTCTGCAAATAGGTTAATTTAAAACATACAAGTCATAATATTAATACCCCTCAACCCCCATCCAGGCATTTACCCCACACCAACATTTTGAGAAAAAAAGAAAGGAAAAAGATTCACTTTTTCCAAATTAGTATCTGATAACCTACTTATTCACTCTTCTACATTCTGCAAATAGGTTCATTAACACATACAAGTGACAAAATCAAACACCCATCAACCCCAGACCAACATTTTGAGACCAAAGGTAAGGAAAAAAGATTTATTGTTTTCCAAACTGATATCTGATAAACTACTTATTCACTCTTCTACATTCTGCAAATAGGTTCATTAACACATACACGTGATAAAATCAATACCCCTCAACCCCAATACAGGCATCCACCCCACACCAACATTTTGAGACCAAAACAAAGGAAAAAGACTCACTTTATCCAAATTGGTATCTGATAAACTACTTATTCACTTTCTACATTCTGCAAATAGGTTCATAACACATACAAATGATAAAAACAATACCCCTCAACCCCATCCACCCCACACCCAACATTTTGAGACCTAAAGAAAGGAAAAAGATTCACTTTTTCCCAAATTGGTATCTGATAAACTACCTACTCATCTGCCTAATTCTACCAACAGAAAAAAGGTTCACTTTTTAAACAAAATCCAAGTGAAATAATCAAATCCCAACCCAACATCAGAATAAAGAATCAACATTCTGAGGCAAAAATGAAGGGAAAAAGACAATTTTTTTCAAGTGGGTATTTGATAAATTACCTGCAATGTTGATCAGCGATCGCAATTTGGGTGAGAAGACGAGAGATGGACATTATGCTCTCCCATTTCTCACAGGGAGAGAAAGCAACAGCAGAGGGTTTTGGCGAGGTTTTAGGATACTCAAAAGTCAGAACAAGATACACAAGTAAATGTAATGAACTATGTAAAAATACCCTTTTGCTTAATATGTTAGTATTTGGCTTAATTTAATTTTATATTATTGATAAAATTCAAATAAAATAGGCATAATCTTTGCTTGGGAAGTAATGTTTGATAATATCAATATAAATTATTTCTTTTTATTATATTAAATAATTGATTTAATGTTTTTGTTCATTTTTCTTCTTAAATGATTGTTTAAATGTTTTGATTTTATTTTACTTTCATGTGCACAAGTTCATCATTAGTAAGCAATGAAAGTTATTCGTCTTTTGGTTGTGACTAGTGAGTAAATAGCTTATTAAAAAAATGTAGTATAGGTCATGATTTTGAGAGTCACAAGCTTGATAGCATATAATAACAAAATTTGTAGTTGATTATGTGATCTGAAGTACGCGGTGAATTGAGTAAAGGGATTAAAAAATACAAGAATGTTACATTTGGATTTAAACTAATAGTACAAAGTGATTTTAAACTTCTTTTATCATCTATATCTATATCTATCTATATTACCTTAAAAGCATGAACTCCTAACTTGAATGTTAAATTACTATAATATCCCTAACTTAGGTTGTGACATTTTCGATGAGTTGTGACTTTTTTTTTTATAAGTTGTGACTTTTTTTCCTAAGGGTTCTGATTTTTTAATGAGTTATGACTTTTCCAAAGAGTTGTGACTTTTCAAAAAGTTGTGACTTTTTCAAAGGGTTGTGACTTCTCGGGAAGGTCAGAACTTTTCAGATAAGACACAAAAAACAATTGTTCATACTATCCTTTGTTGACTATAAATAGAAGGGTTTTCTCTCATTTTTCAACCACAATTTTTTTTGTGATATTCTACTCTTCTTCTTGTTGCATTTTAAAATTCTTTGTGTGATTTATTGTCGTTGAGTAAGTTCAAAGTTTAGCGGAATATGGGGTACCACTATTGAAAGTTGAATTACAAAAATACCCTTTATAAGTTTAATTACCTATAGCTAAAAGTAAAATTATACTCTACTGCAAATTATTTGCTTTAAATTGTTTTTATTAGAAAATTACTCCCTATCAAAATTAGTATTTAATATTTATTTAACAGTGAACATACATCCTATGTTTCAAAGCTTCTGGTCTTTTGGTTCTCTTCCGTTATTAGGAGTTATTGAATTTTCCAATTTATTATGATAAAAATTCTATATTAAACAAAAAAAACTTATAAATGGGAATGCACATAACCTTCACGTTGAAATATACATTAGTCGAAACCTCCATTATTAGGTATATTCTTTTTTCGATTTATATATTATTTGCACTATTTTTGTTTTTAATTATTTTCTTATTTGCTTTAAATACTCATTTTCATAATCCATATTTAATTACTTATTTAATTGTTACTTTTAATATTTATAACTCTCATGCTTTTCATATTCATAACTTCTAAGTATTTTATTTAAAACTTTCTTATTTTTTCTAATACTCCTCCATTTTCATCTATCTAAATTCATCTTACTGGTTTCATGAGACCCCTATCCAAGATTATACATTTCATTCAATAATAAAGTAGTAAGATACTTATATCATTATTGTACTATTTGTCATTTGATCATGTTTGAATTTGATTCAATGAAGAAGACATTGAATTTTGATTCGTTATGGGAGAAGGTGTAGACAAGACTCAGAAAATTATGTACTAATTCTGTATTTATTTCACATCTACTATATTCTTTTGAATAAAGTCTTAACAAGGATGTGTATGTTGTATTATTATTTTTTGTTTTTGTCTCTATTAAACTTTTTTAAATTTGATTTCTATGAATTTCTGATCATACTAAGTCCGTATTTTATTTTTGGCTCAAATTAGTCATTAATGACTTTTTATTAGAACTGTACTACTATTAACTACTGTTCAAATTAACAATTTATTGCTTAAAATGAATTGTGTTTAAACATTATCATACGGCCCTCGTTTGGTGTTTCTTCTCACTGTTTTAAAGATTCATTTTTAATTAATATATTTTATTACTCATTACATATATATTTTCATAAAATTTTAATCCATTTAATGAATTTAAAAAATTTACATGGGATACACGTGCAACGCATGTGCCCATATACTAGTTATACTAAAAGTTAAAATATGTTTTCCCTAACCACACTGTATGTCTCTCTATGGACGGTCTATGTCACGACTCTAGACTACCCCAAGTCGTAACATGCTACTTAGAGCCACAAGTGACCCCAAGCTAACCCATGGTATGGCATGACAATAAGATTCATACAAATAATAATCAAAGATAACTGATGCCGAAGCTAAACTGAAATAAATTCACAACAATTGAATGATCAAAATAGAATTCATTTTAACAAACCATAGAGCTGAAACTATTGTCTGTCTGAAAGCCTCTACTAAGATGAGTTGTTGGGACAAGCCCCCCAACTAACTCTAACTATCTGAAACTGAAAGATTAACATAAAGAAATAACAACAACCCTCGTCCTCGAAAGATGAGGACTCACCAAGCTCATCTACTGAGATGATACATAAATTGTACTAACTGTGAATTGGATACTGAGCGTCTGAACCTATATTATAAATTAATATAGAGTAAAAGATTATGTGGTTACTTTGAATATACTGAATATGTGAGATAAACACAATAGTCTAACAAGTTTAATATGATAAATCTCATATGTTGAACTAATTATGAAACTGAAGTAAATGAATTGATGTAACGACCAAGTAATAAGCATGTAACTAATCAACACTCTATTGATACAAGGTTATCAAATATCTGAGACTGAACTGTGAGAGATACTATTAACCAACATACCTTATCTTGAGTTAAACGGAGTCCAACCTATACCCCAGCTGGAAAGGTGCTCTGTACTTTGTCAGGGTACGAACATTGTCTAACGTGGATCCACTAAGTTGATGCACAAAAGGAACTAATGTGTCATGTCTGGCGTGTGACCCATAAAACCTAGGTGGGCACGTAGTTCTGAGACTTAGGGATTGCTACTAAAGGTCGCAGTCCTAACTATCGGGTGAGCCTTCATTCCTATATATGCTCGATGCTAAGTAATACCCCAACTAAATTATACGTGTAAACTACATAATAGACAATACCAAGCTCAATAATACTGAAATAATAAATGTTTTATATGAAAGCATCATATACATGTGAAACCGAAAGATTGAAGGTACAACTGATCATAACAAATTCTACCATTCTAAATAAAGCATGTAATTTAAGTAGTATAATTTTAAAGACACGAAATTTCCCTATTCTGAGGGCTTACGAAAATAATCATATAAAACTATCGAATTTTAGGTAAAAACATGTATTCATTGGCTATTCATGAAGAAAAATTGAAATAAGATATAATTCATGTTTTTCATATGAACCCTAGGTTCTGTAGAATCTGATTAATTGAAGAATAAGGTTTTCCTTGGGTTTAATGGATGAAAAGATACCCAACAATGAAATTCCACATACATGGAACAAAAAACCTTGCTAAATTTTAGGAATTCTTGAAGAAAAGCTTTGGACTTGGATCTTTTATAGCTTGAACTTGAGAACCCTTTTGTGGAGTTTTTAGAGATGAAGTTTGTCGTAACTTATGAAATTTGAATGAATAAGACTTTTGGGAGAGGTTAATAGACGTGGTTTAGGATTATGGGATGAGGAAAGAACGAAAACACCCCTCCTAGAATATGAAAAGAAGAGGACACTAAAAGAAATTTCAAAGGACATGCGCGGTCGCGCAGCTAAAGCCTTGTCCGCGCGGCACTTCGCGCACACCTAACACTGGCACTGATCTTCCTGCGCAGTTGCCCAGCGAACGTCCACTTTGTGCGGCGGATAGTGCAGAAAATGTAATACTAGTAAAATGGGCATAACTTTTAGCACATAACTTGGATTGATGAACAGTCAAAGGCATTGGAAAGAAGGCTTCATGACCTTCAATTTTCTTAGTATTATGGCATAAAAACTCTTCATATACTAGTAGTCCCCTGTAACCTTAGTTCACATCCAATATAATTCTCACATTTAAGAATTGATCTCAACACATATACATACAATTATAAATCATCGAGTTCGAGCCTATACTCATACGGAGGATGGTTCGAATCTTTGTTTAGAAGGTGTGTGGCATTACAATATCCCCCTGGTATCATTCGGCCTTGAAAGAATATCAAAGCTAGAATAGACATGTAAATAGAGTAAACTAAGATTTCTTTGGGCTATTTGTATTGTATATAATACAATAAATTGATTTTTACCAACAATAGGTGTCTAGCGATCAACAATAAGAATGTAAAAGCATGAGCTCAGAGCATAAAAACTATCATAGGCGTGAAGAACGTAAACAAGGAGATGACATTAGTCTTTGTTGGCCTTTGAAGATCTGGAAAGAGAGACATTTCGAGGCAAGGAATCATAGGCATAATTCATGTGAGACACCTATATAGATTCATAAAGTATGAATGTTATATACTTGAACATGGGCGACACACCATCATAAGCTACTTGGCATGTTATGTTACCATAGGCATAAGATACAAATAATTCTACTATGCTTAGGTGATATGACTGCTAACTTTTAAGAGTAGAAACACTTATTAACTTTAACATCTCGCTATTTGAGAGAACTAGAAAGAGCTAGAATTAGAAAGAGTTGTTTTTGGAAAGAATGAAAATCTGGAAAATTTGTTAAGTCAAGTCAAGTTTGGGGTTTTTTTGGGGTCAACTTCAAACAACCATAACTCCTAGCTCAGGTTGAGTTAGGTGTGTTTCTAGATATCTAGGAAAGATCTTGGAATAATATTTTCAACACCGCCGAGTTTGCGCGATTCTGAGTTCGTATGAGTGAGATATACCCATTTGAAGTTGGGCTGTTCAATTAAGGAAAGTCTAATCCGGGTTTTAGAAGGGCATTATGGTCTTTTCCATGCCCCATGACTTAATTTCGTTTTTTTGGTAATTAATTGGGGTCTAAAATGATAGGATTCAGTTTATGCTTTTACAATATTGAGTTAGGGTTTTAGAGAAGAGAAAAGAAGAAGAGAAGAGAGGAAAAGAAGCAAGAAATCGTCAAATTCTCGAAGCTAAGATCGTGGATTTCGTCAAGGGGTGATCCCTACAAGGTATGTGAGTTCACACAGCGTTGGGTACGTGTTCACCCACGCGCCAAACATGTTTATTTCAATATGATTTTCGTCCTAAAAGATTGAGACTTTGATGTTTCTTGAGTTGTGTTCTTGAATTGCTTTCGTTCTTGAATTTAGATGAGATTGAGGAGTTCTTGAGAGTTCAAGGTCGATTTTAGAGTTGGGTTTAATTAGATTGTTGTGTACATATGTTGGGTATCTGAATCTAAAGAGGAATTGAGAAAGAGAATCGAATTTAGGCGAATTGGGGTTAGAAAACGAAGAAGGAACAAGTCGAGCAAATCTGGGTACCAGGTCTTCGACGCGGACCTGTTCCTCAGGATTGTCAAAATTTTCTCCGCGTTGCGGATTGGTCGCGGACCGTTCTGCCTCAAAATTTATTTCGCGACCAAATAATTAAATGCATCTCCGCGTCGCGGACTTGCTTCCAGACAGTGATTTCTTGATCTTTTCTCATGTTTAACTATTTAAAAACACTCCTAAACATCATGAGATCGTTCTTATCACAAATCACAATCCTTGAATCCATAATTCAATTCAAGGAAAGTTAAGAGTCATGTCAAGAGAAGTTCATAGAGTCTTCCAAAAGTCTTTTACAAATGTTTTAACTATGTTTTAAGACTTGAGTTTTGAGATGAGTAAAGAGTAAAGTTTGAAGTTCATTTCTTCAAAAGAGTATATTGGGACTATGTATTACCAAAGAGTAAAATGTTTTCATATTTAAAGAAGAGAGGAAACCTTGATTTCCAAAAGAGCCTTTGAACTAGTTTTCAGTTAAAGAGTAAATGTTTCACATTTGAGCAAGAAAGGGAACATCGATTCCAAGAGAGCTTTTAAGCTAAGTTTTGTGTAATTATCTCAAACCAAAGAAAGAAGTTATGTTTTTAAACATATGAGCTAGTATATTTTGGGAGTAGTATTGAGCACTGATATGGGGGAGAGTTCAGATAACTCACAGCCCCCATAAACCATGTAGTCATCATGGGTAGAAAGGATCATACTTTTTTATATGACACCTTAAGTGCTTTTTAGCATAGACTAGTGGATCCACTTAGTTAAGGCGTCCTATATGACGACAAAGTATAGGACAGTTCTGGCAGCGTGGGCAAGACGTTGTATCACCACTTAGGCTCATAGTGGTGGTTGTCAGTTAGAGAAACTCCCATAGAAGTATTTTTGTATTCTTATATACATTGAGTTAATTGTATTTTTATATACATCCAGAGTTAATTTGTATCTTTGCATACATACAGAGTTATTATTGTATTTCTAAATACACAGAGTTGTTATCCATGTTTTAAAAGCTTTTCTTTATATTGCGTTTATTTTATTGCTTTATATTGAAATGAGTTAAGTTGAGCCCAGGTATGTTCCTTCAGTTCCTTTCAAGCTTATGTTTTGTTTTAGATTTCCCCTCGCATACTCGTATATTCAATGTACTGATGACAGCTAGCTTGCATCTTATTATGATGCAGACACAGGTAACCAGGATCAACATCCAGCGCCTCGTTGATCCAGTTGAGCACTCAGAGTCAATTGGTGAGCCTCCTAGCTTTTCGGAAGATCTTTTTTATTACTTTCAGTATTTTAGTTCATTAGGATGTCGTGGGTCTTGTCCCGACGTCCATCTCAGTTGTTAGAGGCTTCATAGACAGAGTTAGTGATGTTAGTTCACGAGTCTTTACTTTTCCTTTTCAGTTAAGTTGAGACTTGAGTTGCCACTTTGGTAGTGAATGCTATTACATTCTAAGTTATTTATTGAGCAATTAAGTTTATTCTTTTAAAGTATATTTATCTTGAGTAAAGTCTTCCGCTGAGTAAGTAAGCCAGGCCAAGGGTTCGCTTGGGGCCAGCAATGGTTCTCGAGTGCCAGTCCCGCCCAGGGTGTAGGCTCGGGGCATGACAAACTTGGTATCAGAGCACATAGTTCAAGAGTCTTAGGGAGTCTATGAAGCCATGTATGTAGAGTCCTAGTTATCGGTTTCAAGAGTGCCACATCTATAATTAGGAGGTTGTAATATTTAGGAACTATCTTACTTCTTTAATACTCATTTCGTGCGATAGAGTTCATCTCTATACAGTTTCTTTCTAACTCGTGCTTACGCGTAACCGATTGTGAGTTAGGCAGTTTTTTTTGAGTGCTTTCATGGGGCGTTTCCTTTCCCGTGAGCTAAGAGAAGCAAAGAGATGGTTGCTGACATGAGGAGCAGGATAAGTTTATTCGTTGTTGGGTTGACTCGTCTGTCAAGTAAGGAAAGTAAGGCAGCCATGCTAATAGGTGATATGGGCATAGCAAGGCTGATGATCCATGTGCAACAAGTTAAGAAGGATAAGCTGAAGGATAGAGAAGTGTTTAAGGATAAGAGGGCTAAGACATCAGGGAATGAGTCCGGGCAACAAAAGAGTAATGCGAACCGGTCTTCTTTCCAACAGAAACAGAAAGGACCTGCTCCATCATTTGCTAGTGCACCTGCACCCAGAAACAAAGGTGAGTATAATGGTCAGAATTCGCAAAACTTCAGGGCTAGACCTGCCCAATCTCAGGGTAGTGTGGCACAATGAGGTAACTAGGCACCTGTATGTGCTAAGTGTGGTAGGATCCACTATCACAACCCAGGGGTACCCCCTAGACGTAACATGGCGTACTTGACCCCGAAGGGGCTCATACAATCCCTTGGCATAATCATAACATAAGACAATAGAAAAGTATGGAAAATTTAAAACCTCTTTAAAACCATACAATCGAAAACATTTTCATAAGCAAGCGGAAGTTTTTACTACAATGTTGTCTCAAGCCATCTATTAAATTCTTGAATAAAAGACTTGGGACGCAGCCCATATAAATGTCTAAAACATAAAGAAATGACATAAAGGGAACATAATAGGTTTATCTTCGAAGCTATGAGGACTCGCCAAGTCTTCAATCTTCTTGCTCCTTAGAAACCTAGCCTTCAAGCAACTCAATCTCTGAATGCCATGTATGAATGGCATCCCATACTACCACTCACACTAAGTACTCCTTTAGGCTAGCTTACTCAATGCTTACTATTTGCCATACTAAACTATCAAAGAATAACACCCTACTAGGCTAGACCTAACTACCATGGAAAACACCCTATCATGAAATCTAAGCTATCCAAGGAAGAATACAAGTATTCCCACCTAGCTATCATGCAACCATAAATCATGATGCAAGCTACCCTTAGGGGAGCATGAGCCATCAACCCTAAGCTATCCTTAGGAGAGTATAAATCCTCAATCCTAAGCTATCATTATATGGTCTTGGCCTAACCAAGTCAAGCTACCATGAAGGCATTCTAACAATGTTAGTTCAAGCTACCCTTAGGAGAGTATTGATCCTCAATCCCAAGCTACCATGAATAGCACCTCACAAATGCTAATTCAAGCTACCATGAAAAACATCCTTGCAATGCTAACTCAAGCTAACCTTACAAGAGTATGGTTCCTCAATCCCAAGCTACCACGAGGACTTCTAACTCATGCTACATAAACAAGCTATACATGAAGGGATCATATATCACAAGTTCAGGCTATTCTATTCTAACATGCTTTGATTTATTTTAGATAATTAACCTTTCATTCTAGAATCATTATATGTGAGAAGACCTTTCACATTCCCCATACATGCATTCATTTGGTACAAGATAGGTCATGTGGGTATAAGCCTTCCACAACAACTCTAATCTCTAGTGTATCATTTATATGCAATCTACTCATCATTTTAGACTTACTCTATAAGCCCTAGTGATCAACATTATGACTTCAAGTCTTACTTTCAAGCTTTACTCAACAATCATCATACTAGGCTAGATCAGAAAACATATTATTCATAAGCCTTAATCATAGGCAATTCTAAGCATAATTGATTATAAAGTCCCAATTCCAATCATTACAATTCATGGTCTATCATACATTCATAAATCTAGTTCAATTCATGATTTCATATTCCTATTCTTGAATAAGTTCTATGTATGATAACAATTCTAAAGAATCTATCAAGAATCATCAATTTCTCATCAAAAGACCTAAACCCACATACTTTGATTTCTAGGGTTAATCATGGAATTCACATAAATTCATCATAATGTCATTAATAAACACTAAATTAATCATATATAAGCATTACCCAACCAATTAGGATCATACCCATCTAAAACCCACACATTGGAAGTAACCCTAGCTTAGATTGCGGTTCTTCTTCACAAATTAGGGGAAATTATAGGGGAATCTATGGGTGGAAGAATCCATAGATGAAGAGCTAAAAATACCTTAATAAATGCCCTAGCACAATCCTTTAGCAATGGAACCTTTGTTCTTGACCTTAGCTTCAATCCCATGCTTCTTCTTCAATGGAGGTCTTTCTAGAGAGAAATATTTGAGAAATGAGTGATTTGGGGGTTTTGATTCTAAATGACTTAATTGGGGTGGTTAATGACTTATAATATATATGTGTGTGTGTGTGTGTGTCTGTGTGTATAAAACCCATATAAAATGACCCCCATATAATACTAATTAAATATGAATTTACTTAAAAGCCCCTCAACTAGGCAGCCCCGTCTAGGCACCACGGCCACTTGGACAGTCTGTCAAGGGCACCACGGCCCGTGGTCCCTTGGACAGTCTGTCAAGGGCACCACGGCCCGTGGTCCCTTGGACAGTCTGTCAAGGGCACCACGGCCCGTGGTCCCTTGAACAGTGGCCCTCCTCAACGTGCCAAGCTTCCTCAAACTAAGGCATGACCACGGGCCTTCCCACGAGTCGTGGTCATGACCATGGGTCGTGAAATGGTCTATGGTCCCTTAGGTAGTAGCTTGGCCTAAGGACCTTGCCTCCCAAATGGCTAAGGGGTCTTCACGAGCCCCTTCACGGGCCGTGGTCAAGACCACTGGCCGTGAAGGTGGCTGTGGACCCTTAGGCAGTAGCTTGCCAAGGTTAGGCAGCCTTGTCCCCTTGGCTTAGGCTTGCCCTTTTGCCTTGGCACTTGCCCTTCCCATGCTCAACCAAACTCTAAATGGTCTTCCATTCTACGAGGTCTAACATGTACCTTGACATTCAACCTCTAAACCCTTCATTCTAAACACGTAAAGGCTCATCTATGACTCAAATCCTCAACATCACACTCTAGAACCCTAGCTCTTGGCTCTAGTTTAGTCTACTAATTTCTAGGGCGTTACACCCACCTAGGTAAATGTCGCAATGGATCCATAGGTTATTTCAAGTGTGGACAAGAGGGTCACTTCATGAAAGAGTACCCTAAGAACCGGCAAAGTAACAGTAATGGGGGTAATAGAGCCCAGTCTTCTCCAGTTGCTCCACCAGATAGAGCTGCATCTAGATGAGCTACTTTAAGGGCAGGCAGAGAAGGAAACCATCTTTATGATATCACTAGTCACCGAGAGCAAGATGATTCGCCAGATGTTGTCACTGGTATGATCTAAGTCTTCAATTTTAATGTTCTTCCTGAGCAACTTCTTGAGCCATTCAGTGTTTCTACACCTGTTGGTGAGTCTATTCTAGCAGAGAGAGAGAGTCTATTGTGATTGTACCATTTTCCCATGACTGACTTAGTTGAGTAAGACATGGTAGATTTTGATGTCATTCTAGGTATGGACTGGCTTCATGTCTTATGCATCAATAGATTGTAGAACTTGAGTAGTCAAGTTCCAGTTTCCTAGTGAGCCAGTTATATAGTGGAAAAGCAATTCAGCAGTGCCTAAGGGTCGTTTCATTTCGTACCTTAAGGCGAGAAAGTTAGTTTCCAAGGGGTGTATCTATCACTTAGTCCGAGTTAATGACTCTAGTGTTGAGATACCTCCTATTCAGTCAGTTCTAGTAGTAAAAGAGTTTCCATAAGTCTTCCCAAATGATCTTCCTGGAGTCCCTCCTGAGAGAGAGATAGACTTCAGTATAGATATTCTTCCAGATAATCATCCTATCTCTATTCCACCATATAGGATGGCACCAACGGAGTTGAAAGAGTTAAAAGAGCAATTGAAAGATCTTTTAGAGAAAGGTTTCATTCGACCAAGTATATCACCTTGGGGCGCTTCGGTCCCATTTGTGAGAATGAAAGATGGTTCCCTTAGAATGTGTATAGATTACCGTCAGTTGAACAAAGTTACTATTAAAAATAAGTATCCTCTTCTGAGAATTGATGATCTTTTCGATCAACTTTAGGGTCCCTCCTATTTTTCAAAAATAGACCTCAGATCAGGTTACCATAAGTTGAAAGTAAGGGAATGTGATATTCCAAAGACAACGTTCAGGACCCGTTATGGTCATTATGAGTTTCTGGTCATGTCGTTCGGTTTAACTAATGCACCTACAGTGTTCATGGACCTTATGAATAGAGTATTCAAGCCTTATTTAGATATGTTTGTTATCGTGTTCATTGATGACATACTAATATATTCGAGGAATAATGAAGATCATGCTAGTCATCTCAGAGTAGTTCTCCAAACTCTAAAGGATAAGGAGTTATATGTTAAGTTCTCTAAATGTGAGTTTTGGATGGAGTCTGTGGCATTCTTGGGCCACATAGTTTTCGGTGATTGAATTAGAATTGATACCCAGAAAATAGAGGCAGTGCAGAACTGGCCTAGATCCACGTCTCCAACTGGTATTAGGAGTTTCTTGGGATTAGCTTGCTATTATAGAAGGCTCGTCAAAGGGTTTTCATCTATTTCATCTCCTTTGACCAAGTTAACTTAGAAAATAGTGAAATTTCAATGATCTGAAGCTTGTGAGAAAAGCTTTCCGGAATTGAGAAAGAGGTTGACTACTGCCCCAATATTGACCTTACCAGAAGGCACGCAAGGCTTTGTTGTATATTGTGATGCGTCTAGAGTTGGTTTGGGTTGTGTGTTAATGCAGAATGGAAAAGTTATAGCCTATGCCTCCACACAACTAAAGGTTCATGACAAGAATTACCCAACCCATGATCTATAGTTGGCTGCCATAGTAATTGCTTTGAAAATATGGCGTCATTATCTTTATGGTGTTCATGTAGATGTGTTCACCGATCACAGGAGTCTTCAGTATGTGTTTAGTCAGAAAGACCTTAATCTTAGACAAAAGAGGTGCTTAGAATTACTCAAGGATTATGACATGAGTATTCTTTATCACCCAAGTAAGGCTAATGTTGTTGCTAATGCCTTGAGCAGGTTATGTATGGGTAGTACCGCCCATTTTGAGGAAGATAAGAAAAAGTTAGCAAAAGAGGTGTATAGACTTGCACGACTAGGAGTTCGACTAATGGATTCCACAGAAGGAGGAGTAGTGGTGATGAATGGGGTTGAATCATCATTAGTGTTAGAAGTAAAAGAGAAGTAAGACCAAGATCCTTTATTGCTTGAATTAAAGGCAAGTGTTCATAAGCAAAGAGTGATGGGTTTTAAACAAGGGGGAGATGGTGTTTTGAGGTATCAAGGTAGATTGTGTGATTGATTTCAAGGGTTATTGGGATGATCACCTACCTCTCATTGAGCTTGCTTACAACAATAGTTTCCATTCTAGCATCTAGATGGCTCTTTACGAAGTTCTTTATGGGAGAAGATGCAGATCTCCTATTGGATGGTTTGAAGTTGGTGAAGCTGGGTTAATAGAACAAGACTTAGTTCGTCAAGCTATGGAGAAAGTGAAAGTTATTCAAGGGAGATTAAAAACAGCCTAGAGTCATCAGAAATCCTACACTAATGGTAGGAGGAGGGAGTTAGAGTTTGAAGTAGATGATTGAATTTACTTGAAAGTTTCACCCATGAAGGGTGTTATGAGATTTGGTAAGAAGGGGAAGCTTAGTCCCCAATATATTGGTCCTTACAGAATATCCAAGAGGATTGGCAATGTAGATTATAAGTTAGAGCTACCACAAAAGTTAGTAGTATTCCATCCGGTGTTCCACATCTCCATGTTGAAAAAGTGTATGGGCGATTGCTGAGTCCACGATTTGAACTCATTTAGGGCTTTATTTTAATTGATTTAGTGTCCTCAAATGCATATTTTGTGCCAATAACGGTTGTAAATCCATGAATTTCAGGTATTTGGATTAAGGAACAAAGCATGGACACTAATGATAAAAAAGGAACAAGGTAGCTGAAAAAACGAAGAAAAGAAGGCCTGATGATCGCCTAAACCATTAGGCGAGTTGCCGAAAGGCCATGACCTTACCTAATGTTCCAGTGTTCCAACCCCTAAAGGAGAAAATCAAGTCGGCGATAGAAAGGAGCAGTCGACGAGTCACCGAACGGTTCCGCGAGGCAGTGCCATATCGCCCAAAGTTACAGAGCTTGAAGTGCTGAAAGCCAAAGCAAAAAGGCGATAGGAATGACCAAAAGGTGGATCGCCGAGTGGATTGGCGATCCCAACTTATTGCGCGGAATGGTCCTTCGCAACACATTTTTTTGACAACTATAAATACACGTTTGAATTTTTAGTTTAGTACCTGATATCATTTTTATGTCATCTTGAATCAAATTTTTAGAGTTTAGAGAGACAATATTTCCTTAGCTTTGAACATTCGAAGATTTTCATTTTTGAGAAATTAGAAGTAGGTGTTGAAGATTCTTCATCTTAGACCTTTGTAAGGACAATATTAATCGTACCAGTTGATGGAAATGCAATTTGGTATTGATTTCTACCTTTTTACTATGTCTAGCTAAAACCCCAATTCTTGGGGTGTGATTATATAATTATGGGTTGATTTAACTGCTGGGTATTGTTAGTTGATAGTTTATTTGTTGTTTAAAGGTGATTTCGTTCAGTAATCGTGGTTGAATTTAATGGGTTGTAGTTGCAATACAATCTTAACTTCGTGTTTTTGGCTTGCTCGAGAGAGAGGTTTTAAAACCAAAATTACTGAATCGATGGTCTGTGGGTATTGGGTTGTCATGGGTTCAGCTTGAGAGAGTGAATCCTAAACCCTTTTCCACACATTTAGCTCGAGGGAGTGAATGTACTAAAGCGGAGGTTGTGCTTCATTGTTTCTTATTGGTGTTAGAGAGAAACCAATTTGATTCGGGGTAAATTGTTCAAGAGAAAGTTTACCCCCACTAAAGTCTAGCTTATTCACCGATTTACAGTTGTTTACTATCAATTACAATTACCCGGTTGTTTACCTTCGCCCATAATCCAATCACATCCCAAGAATCCCGTCTCCATATTCGTAATTTCGTATTATTTGTTGTTTTAGTAGATAATTGATTACAAAACCCCCTTTGATATTTAACACTTGTGTCACCTCAAACTTGCATTATGCTTTTATTCGTAAATATTTTTAGCTATGATTGACTCGAGCTATTCGCACTTGACTATTGATTCTCAAAACCGCTCCCTTGGGACTCAACCCCAATTCACTAGTTGGGATATATTACTATTGAACGTTTGCTGATGCTTAGTATTGGATGAAATATCTTTGATAGCGTTCCCTTTACATCAAAATGGCGCCGCTGCCGGGGAGTGGTGTTATTTGAGAATTTTTAGTTAAGTTGAATTTTTTTCCTGTTAGTTATAGTTGAACTTACTTAATTTTTAGTTTTGCTTTTTGTGTTGCTATTTTGAGCAGAAAATTGGAGCATATCTGGTAGCAACAATAATCCAATTAATCACCCTTTTTTGAGATTTTTGAATCTTAGGGATAACCTCCTAACGTTCAAGCAATTGGGGGGGGGGGGGGTGAGACTATCTATGAGATGTGACCGAGATTTAAGGCATTACTACATCAGTGCCCAGCTGATGGAATACCAGACAAATATCTACTGGAATGCTTCTATAGAGGTCTTGGTCCTGAAAATAGAAGCGTTGTTGATCAACTTTTTGCAGGTTGTTTGATACAACAACCCTATGAAGTAGTAGCCCAACTCCTTGATGGCATGATTAAAGCCAAAAAGGAAATAGAAAAAGACCAAGAATGGACCACATTGTTGACTCAACTGGATGTCTTGTCCAAGAAGGTCATGGAGTTGGAGGCAAGGTCCAAAAAGAAGGACAAATACCTTCCCCCTCACTGGTGTCAAAAGAAGAAGCAGCAAGAGGGTGGACAAAAGGAGGAGGCCGTCTCACTCATTCTACACAAAATCGAAGAACAAGATAGAGTGTTGAATGAGATAAAACATGATGTCTTAATGCTTAATCAGACGACAACCTCCCATTCCATGATCATTCAGCTGTAAAATGCCCAGATAAACCAAGTGATGTCGTGTCTCTACCTACAACATACCGAGGGGTTGCCTAGTGATACTATGGTCGACCCCAAAGATGATGTTTGAGCGGGGACTTGCGTCGTGCCACGACGTTAACTAAGGCGCTTCTTGGGAGGCAACCCAAGACCCTTTTATTGCTTTATTTTTGTTTTAGAAATAATGGTGTGTTGATTCTGCAGGACGAGTGTGGAAATTGTTTGAAAATTGCAGGTTGGCGAGCTAAAAGGTCCAGTCGGCAAATCGCCAAAGAGGTCAGCGACCCCGACCCACACCGCCGTTAGACTCAAGAAAATTTTATATTGGAGTCTGTAAAACTTGGCAAGCCCAGGAAATTATTGGCGAATTGCTCACCAGGTCGGCGATCGTGATCTCAACCGCCGTCTGGACCCCCACATCAACTGAAGGTCCTGTAAAACTTGGCGAGGTAAGTGACCACTCGGCGTGTCACCGATTGGCTCGGCAAGCATGACTAATGTCGCTGAATTGGCGAGAACTGGACGGTTTTTAAGGCCAGAGGTTTAAAAGTTTCAAATTCATTCACTTTCTCTCACTTTCTAACTTCCCAAACTCACACCCGCACTCTAGTCCCTATATTTTTGCATTTTAAGAGTATTTTGGTCATTGATTGGTGCTCGGATTGTGGATTACATTGCCGCCTAACATTTCAATCTTTATTAATTGGCATCAAAGGTTGGTTTTCCGAACCCCGAGTTTATTTTATAGAATTTGTACTCATTTGCTAATGATCTTATCGTGTTGAAGTGTGCTGGGCCTCTGTGATGGGATTAGAATGTTTGAATGCCTATTTTCATTTGATAATCTTGCTCATATTGTTTTGATTGTTGAAATCCCGTATTCTTGTGCTTTAAAATGAATTAAATTTTGTGGGGTTGTGCTTGCATGTTGTTGGGTCTAGTTCGGTGAAGTCTGAGTAGCCCGTATTTGTGATAAATGACATGAATTACCCAATGATAGAGCGGGTGACGTCATTCTTAAGGGCAAATGTTGTCAAATGGCCAAATTTGGCAAAACTGGGAGAAGTCTGAGTATTTCGGGGTGATGGGTGTTACGGGTCTTGCTTCAATTTGATTAGTGCATGCTTTGATTTTGTTTTCAGGGGTTGCGGGGTTGAATTCGAGAAGTTGGGTTGAAAGTAGGCACGTTCGGTCGGATGGCAAGCTGGGTCGAGCTCACCGAACCACTCGGCATTATTTGTTGATGAGTCCACAATTTGGACATATGTAGGGCTTTATTTTAATAGATTTAGTGTCCTCAAATGCATATTTTGTGCCAATAACTATTGTAAATCCTTGAATTTTAGGTATTTGGATTAAGGAACAAAGCATGTACACTAATGATAAAAAAGGAACAAGGCAGCTGAAAGAACGAAGAAAAGAAGGCCTGAGGATCGCCTAAACCATTAGGCGAGTCGCCGAAAGGCCATGACCTCGCCTAATGTTCCAGTGTGCCAAGCCCTGAAGGAGAAAATCAAGTCGACAATAGATAAGAGCAGTTGGCGAGTCGTCGAACGGTTCCGCGAGGCATTGCCATATCGCCCAAAGTTACAGAGCTTGAAGTGCTGAAGGCCAAAGTGAAATGGCGATATGAATGACCAAAGGGCGAATCACCGAGTGGATCAGCGATCCCGACTTATTGCGCCGTATGGTCCTTCGCATCATATTTTTTTGACAACTATAAATACTCGTTTGAATTTTTAGTTTAGTATCTGATATCATTTTTATGTTATCTTGAATCAAATTTTTAGAGTTTAGAGAGACAATATTTCCTTAGCTTTGAAAATTTGAAGATTTCCATTTCTGAGAAATTGGAAGTGGGTGTTGAAGATTCTTCATCTTTGAAATTTGTAAAGACAATATTAATCGTACCCAGTTGATGGAAATGCAATTTGGTATCGATTTCTACCTTTTTACTATGTCTAGCTAAAACCCCAATTCTTGGGATGTGATTATGTGATTATGAGTTGAATTAACTGCTGGGTATTGTTAGTTGATAGTTTATTTGTTGTTTAAAGATGATTTCGTTCAATAATCGTGGTTGAATTTAATGGGTTGTAGTTGTAAATACAATCTTAACTTCGTGTTTTTGGCTTGCTCGAGAGAGAGGTTTTAAAACAAAAATTGCTTAATCGATGGTCTGTGGGTATTGGGTTGTCATGGGTTCAGCTTGAGAGAGTGAATCCTAAACCCTTTTCCACACATTATGCTCGAGAGAGTGAATGGACTAAAGCAGAGGTTGTGCTTCATTGCTGCTTATTGGTGTTCGAGAGAAACCAATTTGATTCGGGGTAAATTATTCGATAGAAAGTTTACCCCCTACTAAAGTCTAGCTTATTCACCAATTTATAGTTGTTTACTATTAATTACAATTACCCGGTTGCTTACCTTAGCCCATAATCCAATCACATGGCAATAATCCCATC